>OMNW01035351.1:59513-73924 GCA_900303245.1 Selene dorsalis | reverse complement strand
GAGCATGTAATGTATGCATGCATGTGTGTGTTGTGTGTGATGTGTGTGTGATGTGTGTGTGTGTGTGTGTGTGTGCGCGTGTGTGTGTGTGTGTGTGTGTGTAAAAGGCAGAGCGGGGAGGCAAATAGGCTGTCAAAATGATTAATTCCCTGTTTGAATGACCTCATGTTCGTCTCTGTCTACTTCCATCTACTCTCATTCTCTTACCTTTCTTTTCTCCCCTCTCGTCTCTCCCAGCCTCGTGACTCGTTACTGCCCGTCCTGCTCTCCAATTCACTCTGCTTCCCTCTTCTCCCTAATCACTGCTTCCTCTCAGATGGTTTCCTCACTCTGTCTTTTTCTCATTTTGTTTCACCTGGTCCTCTCTTGACATTCATTCTTGTCACTCAAGTCGAACCGATCTGAAGCTATTTTCACTTATACTTCCTCCTCTCTCATTTCTACTGCACTTTAAAAGCACGAAGTAGGAAAATACATGACTCCTGTTGATTTTGCCTGTAATAATTATTAAATGCTTCATATATTTTAAACAGGCATCAGTTTGTGACCTCATACAGCCTACAAAAACATATTTTATGAAGTTTCATTCCCACATTTTCCCAAATGTCTCAATCACTTCTCAAACCACAGGGGTCTGTGATTTTAACCCTGGTGACAGTATGTTTCATTTGGCCTCTGCCACTGACTTCATATCCTACACATCATATCCTGCACCTGTGTGTGGTCATCTGCCAGTAGCTCAGAAATGACTATTATCCAGATTAAAGCCACATTTCTAAGACACTTTTTTCAAACCTTGCTCATTTTCAACTGCATATATTAAGAAGATGAAGGATTTTAGTTATCATCAGACATTTGGATCTGAAGTTACCAGAGGAAAGAAAGATGAGCAGTAGCTCAGCTCCCAGCCCCTCATCCACCACAGAGTCTTGGTGAAACATTGACTTTGTACCATCACACTGCTTTAGCCAGTGATGTTAATCCCCTGGTACGGAGGAGGAGACCTCTCAAGATTACTGGGCTTAAAGTAAAAACCTTCACAACATCTGGATCACAAGAAAGACAACGGAAGTGACTCATGAGAAGCTGCAACTTTAGCAATGGCGGTAAAGATAACCCCCATGATCCCTCAATCAGTGTGTTTACATGGACTTGAGTTTCTCGGTTATGAGTAATATCCCCTTTATGATAACATTCGGGATACTGTGTTTACATGCACACAGAGAAACCTGGTTATTCATGATAAATACCAGTATCCAGATTTCTGATTACTGCATCTTATTAGTGTAGGTGTCCTGTGATGTTTATTTTTTACAACACAAACCGTGGCTTTTTTAAAATCTGTTCTTGCAGGTTTGTCGCTGTTAAAGGCTAAAATCGCGCTGCTCATTCATCCTGTATCTAGCAACAGAAGAAGAGAGCGACAATGCATGTCCTCACCTCTCAGCGCTGTCTGCCTGTCACCGAGGGAGCGGTGGATGAAAATACGCAGCTGTGAATGGTAGGACATGGTTGTGTTGATGCAGTTTATGGATTCTGAGTGGAAAGAAAACTTTCAGGTCAACTTGTGTGACATATGCGACATATGATGTTTCTCTTTTTCATTGCCTGCACCTGCGCAGGTAGTCGCAGCTATCAGAAACCAGGATAAGGCGTATACAAGCCACAGTATCCCGTTTTCTCTCGGAGTGCTCTGGGTAGCAAAACCAGGTGTCTCAAAACCGGGATACTGGCGTATCCTGGTTTCTGAAATCAGGATATGATGTTTACATGCACAAACACAAAAATGGGATACTCAAAAACCTGATCATAACCGAGACACTCAAGTCCATGTAAACGCACTGACGATGATCAGCTCAGTGTACCAACCAGAAATGTGAGGCACAGAGACGCTGATGTGTCAGGACCTTAACATGGTTCTCAACAAATGTTTGTACAGAGAGCAACTAGACAATGTCTTCAAATGTCTACAACAAAGTACAATATGTTCACATAATGTACATAGGATTTTTTTCTGGCAGACATGCTGGATGAACAACACTGTGAGAATGGTTTTGTTTTATATAAATTTATAACATTTCAGACCTAAGATCTGGAGCATGACCACACTCACAAACTCTTCAAAGCAAAGTTCAAACCAGATCAAATGGATGACACAAAAGTAAGAGAGTCACTAATTATAAACACGCACAATCTGTCATTTGTCTCTCGGCCTTGAAACTCAGCTTCTCCTCTAATAGACCTCTCTTTATATTATTATTTAATGCCCCATCAAAATTAAATGAAATTTAATAAAGAAATTCAAATTGTTTCTGGGTTAGTTAATGAGAGATTGTCATCACAGATCAATTACTGTGTGACACGAGTGGGTGTGTGTGCATGTCATGTCATGTTTTTGTGTGTGCGCGTGTGTACTGGAGCAGTTCATGAGATAGGATATGACTAATGAACTGTCAAACGCACACACACACACATATGTGCACATGTATATGCACATGTACCGTCTAAACCATTAGTAAAATGTCAGCGTGCTGCTTTAAAGTCTTGAGTCTTAAAGTGAAGACAGTCGTTTGTCACGTCGCAGGTCTTATCGTACCTTTCTGGAGAATCTCTTTGCTCTGAACGTGAAGGTCACTCTGTCACTGCGTCACATGTAAATGAAGTTTGATGACTTTTTCAGAATTGCGTGGTCACGAGTTGACAAATAACAGACCGTAGAGTGGTCTTCAGTTGTTCACTGGCTATTAATAACCGTCCATCTGAAAATGAGTGATAGCATAACCTACGGAGCCCTATAGCACAGTGAATAATGGGTGGGTTTAAGTAGAAACAAGAAGTAGGACGTGACTCGATTTGGGTCCTTTTCCGTTAGAGCTGAGTACTTCATAGTACCTCCTCAACGTGGGCCTGGTCATAGCACTGCTGCTACTGTCTACTATCATCTTGCACTCTTTTTTCGATCCTCTCGTCAGCTCCAAACACACTCGTTTGCTCCTTGATTACGGACGACAGCGTGGTTTTCCACATTTAACTCACGTGAAAGAATAACAGCAGTCTCAGTACAGACCAGTGGGCGCTGCTGCCGGTGTTTTTAAAATTAGCAGGTTTGATTCTCGTGTCGGTCGTCGCGCTCGCGACTCTTCCAGTGACGACGCTCTGGCCGATCAGTAGAAGGCATTCAGTTGACGTCACATTTCAGTATGCACACGGAGCAGCTGACTGACCACTTGACAATGGGATCTGGATTCAGGGAAAACAAGTTAAGTCCCAAGTAAGGCCAACCGCTCCAAAGTCAAAGTCAACAAGTCCAAAATCAAATGCAGGCCCTGGATTTTGTCAAGTCATAATGTTCAAAGCCACTATTTATTTGAGAAGGACTGGAAGATACAGTGACTCGCCATCGGAAAATGACAAACCAGATTTAAAAGCCTGGGCTGGCAAGTTAGCCTCATAACATCAACAGAAGATGAAAGAGAGGCAAAGACCAACGTGGCACTGGTGGAAAACCTCCGAGTCAAAGATGTTTGATGTTGATCTCACATTGGTTTCTCCAGACTACGAAGACAATAGTTTTCAGTGCTAACATTAGCTATATAGCAAAAGCAGGATGGTTGCAGGCTGTTAGTCATAGTACTGCATCAGAATAAGACACAAAACTACAATTTCATCATTAAAAAAAAACGCCGATACTGTATGAGGATATCTGACCTTGTACTGAAATAAAAAATTGTGTAAAAAGTGCAAATATTGTTATGTTATTTGTGTTCAGTTCTGAGAGCACTCTTCCAGTGGTCTGACGGAGCACAATGCAGAGAAAAGACAAATTCAGAAAATGCAAATAAGTAAACATGAATAGAAGAGCTCATCATTGTTAATATGCCTATAATAAGCATGTAAATAACTGCAATTTATCAAATTGAGTTCCAATGATTTGCAAATGTATATTTACATTTGCAAAAAATGTCATTAAAAACATTCCCGATTTCCCCACAAAAGGCTTAAGATCTTCACACCATCTACAAAACATAAACTTGAAGATAAGAGCCTAACAGGGGCGATGAAGCTGGGATTCAGGGTCTCCCATGCTTGACTTTGCTCGAGGCCTGTAAAATCCCTTACTCAGTGTCTGTCCAGAGCAACAGGCTGTGAACAGATGTGTGGGGTTTGTTTAAATAACACACACAGAGACGGCAAACGCGCAAGTTCTTCAGCAGAGTTTGTGCAGTAAAAAAACTCTGTAAATGCGTCCTGTAAACTCCGAGCAACAAAGAAATCTGCTGCAGACAGAAGGAGCCAAAACAGCCAATCTGTTGTGCAGCAGCTTCTGAGGAAACTCACAAGAAGGTCGAGCACAAGAGGCGCTGGCCTGGATTCCAGCGTAACACACAGGTACGCGCTGCACCACACTACACTACGCTGCACTACACACAGGAAAAGTCAAATTTTGTTTTTCACCATAACCTCCACAAGCAGCAACGCAGACCAACACATGCTCCTACATTTGCTCTCAATTTCTCACACACACTCATTTTCCACCTCTCTCTCTCACTTGATCTTCTCAGCATACTCCCAAACACACACACACACACACACACACACTCACCAGGACAGATGGCTATGCTATGTGCTCTTGCTCAGCAGATGCACGAGAGCATTAATCATGAAACAAGACTCAAACAGAGGATTTAACTCTTACTACAGTCGAGCTGCTTCCTGTAAAGAGACCAGATTAATTTGCCTGTCGAAGATCATTGACAGTCAGGTCTTCTGCAACAGAACAGATTCAGATGCGCCACATCAGACCAAAAGGAATTGGTTATGTGAAGACTCATTTCACATACGAGACTGCAAATTCTTCAGCTGTCAAGAGCTGGTGGGGAGAGAAGCAGATTACAAGACCAAACCTTACAAATGGCTGATTACTGGATATATTGTTCTGAAATAATCTTTCTGTGTTTTTACACTGGGGTGAGATGCTGCAGCAATAATGACGAAACGCATTCACAGACCTTGTGGTCCTGTGGCTCTGAAGACTAACAGTAGTAAAACCAACTGTATTCCTCCCAGCAGGTGCAGCCACAGTCAAATTTATGCAGACATGGTAATGTGAGACTCTTTGGATAAAAAAGGCATGTGATTAGTTTAACTCTGGCCAGTAGCCTGATCAGTTGGCACACACACTCAGTCGGTTCATCATTACAGTTGTTGGGTATGATGGAGCACTGCAGCTCAGAGACGCTCTGCAGGAGAGGGGAATGAGTAGAGAGGTATGGAAACAAAATAGATCCTGAACATTTGGTGTATATTTTCTGCTGTGTGTAGTGCATCATTTAGTATGCATGGGTGGTTCGTAGATTTACAGTAGCAGTTTGCACAAGATGCCGTCAAAGAGTAAATATATCAATTACCAGAGCACTTGAAAAGGTGTTCAAACGTCAAATGGTGGATGCTGCTGTTCAAACAGGTACTCTGAGACCATAAACATAATTACAGAACTAATTTAAAAAGAACAGTTTCTGCAAGCTATACATACTTAAAAGAACTGTTTTTAGTTGTGTTATTCAGAAATCTAACTTCACTCCTTCAGTCACCAACAGCTGTCTCCAGAGGTGGAAGCAACGCCAGTCTTAGTTTCTTAGTTTTTGTCTCCATCCAACTCCCTTGTTAATGTGTCCAACTTTACAGCAGTAAACCTAATGTTGTCCTTTATCTAAATAATTTCCTCCCTCTCTGAATTTTTATATAGGCTAACTCAATTAAATTTTATGGAAGGCTTGCATTTACCAAATGGAGACCAGGGATGATGGTAGCATTTTAGACATTTCTGTTTATCGTTCTGTTAGTCATAGTAGAGAATACATTTTTGATAATGATAATAAAACCAAACAAAACTGTCAAATGTTCACCAGATTCCACAACTGAACAGTAACTCTTTTGGAGGGAAACTGAGTATTATTATTACATATTATATGGCGTTGTTTTGAGTTGATCAGATATTAAGCTAGAGGATGACAAATGTATCTACTGTTGTGAAATGTCTCCACTTATAGGAAACAGGAAATGTATAGATTTGTATATCATTGACACTAGTATCTATAGATGTGTTGATTATACCCACCCCCAGTCTCCTCTGTATTTTAGCACATGGCTTCGTTGAGTGACAGGTATTCAGTCTTAGCTCCACACACACTCCACCTTTTTGCTTGGATTAGCTGGGAGTTAGGTGGAGTCAGGCAGTGCCAAGATGGAAACAGTGGAGCAGCTTGCTTCAAAACCACTCTTCAGGATCTTCTTGTCTAACAATGGCTAAAGCTCTTCTTAAAGGGGAACTATGCTAGTCTGGTCGCTTTTCCTCTGTTTTGCTAACCCTCCTCCCTCCTCCCGACCGTGTGCATTTGTTTTCAACAAAGCCGGCGAGAAAGCAATCAACAGAGCGGTAGCTAACGTTGTTTATCATATATGCGTTACGATGTGTATATATGTGTAGTCTTATCTGTCATAAACAAGAGATTACTGGTTACGGGGCGCGTTTGTGTCGCCGTGCCGCTGAGACGAGAGCTGGTGGAGGCGCTGATGTTGCAAGGCTGGTTTTCAGCCAAGAGACGCCAAGTGGAGGACAGAGAGCCTCCATTCTCCCTGTAACAAGTTACGAGTCATTTATCTAACCATCACAATTACTCTGAAGCTGTTTAATTAAGGTGAAAATCCTGCATAGTTCCTCCTTAAGTAACAAATGCAATTGTTAGCTACATGTAATATTTGCATATAAAATCTCTTATTTCTTTAACATCACAGAAATGACTGAAATGAGACAGAAGAAGCAGAGAGAGATTCCACCTGTAACAAAGTACAGTTTCTCCGGTGCATCACACTCTGACAGAGCTGTTGGAGGAGTAACCTAGCTGGAAGCCAAAAAGAGGCTTAACATTGTTTTAACCTTTACAGAGAGTGAAGTGCTGAGAGACAGCTGCAACACATGTAGCATGTCCACGTCTATTTACAGCCCCACTAATAAACAATGAAGCCCTCAGTGAGCACTAGCAGGACGCAGCCTCTCACAGCGTCTCAGGGGTCGAGAGGTCAGACTCTGCAACAACAGCAGCTCAGAGAGTGGACTCAACACTACAGATCAGTGTTTCCCAACCTTTGCCGACTCATTGTCCACTCGAAAAAAGTTGACCCATGTCTAACCCTTATAACAATATGGGTTGCAAACAATACATTTTTATAGCACAACAGACATAACAAATGTGTAGGAAACTCAGGGAGAATCACTTGTGGATTCACCTGTGTCTTGACTCTTTGTTCTTCTTGTTGCTAACCAGCTAGATACTCTGATGCAATACCATGGATGTTTTCTTCCTTCCTTATAAAACATTATCTATATTTATATTATAACCAAACTTATACTGTTTTGCAAATGATTATTCGTGGCAAGTGTTTTATTTTATGCTGTCGTCTGTTGGGGAGGAAGTTTGGGGAAAAAGCAGGCAAAGAGGTTAGATAAACTTGTTAAGAAGGCTGGCTCTGTGATTGGAGTAAAGATGGACTCTCTGGGGGAAGTGGTGGAGAGATACACAATGAGGATGATGGAGGCCATCCTGAACAACACGGATCATCCACTTCATAACACCTTGATGGATCAAAGAAGCAGCAGTGGTGGACGGCTCCTCTCTCTTCATACCAGGACAGAGAGATACAGAAGATCTTTTATACCCACAGCCATCAGGCTTTTTAATTCTTCTGCAAATGGTAGATGAGCTGACAGACAAATGAATTTCCCTTTGGGATGAATAAAGTATTTCTATTTCTATTCGATCCACTTGCAATAACTTCATGACCCACCAGTGGACCACAGCCCAAAGGTGGTGAAGATGTGATTATGAACTAAACTACTGTAGGAATTCTGTGATACTCGAATGGTGTAATGAATCTGAAGGAGATCACTGCACATAACTCACATATTTAATTATTCATCTAAATTCATCATTAGAACAATAGTGCTTCATGCTGACCACATTAGAATTTCATGAGTGTTTGTCTTTTTCTTTTGAATGCTGAAACAATGTTTAAGTCTAAACTTGGAAAGCACTGAAGTGTCTATATGTTGTTGGAGACAACTTTTACACGATTTGTTGTGCTTATGCTGAATCATCTGCCAACCTACTTCAGTTCCTTGCTCTACTCTTTGAAAATGTTCTCCTACATCACACAACACATTCGATAGCCACATTTTTTTCTTCTGCACTCATATTTTCAATTTCATATAGTGACACAAGATGGTTAATTTGTTTCTGAACTGATTGTCAGACCAATAAAACAAATGCAGAGTGGGAGATTGTATTGAGAGTCAAGCGGCACAAAGGCCAACTCAGATGACTGACACATCACTGCTGCTGTCTCTTCTCTTTATGTTACAGACATCAAATGCTCTTCAATACCAACTGTGGGTCAAGCTGCAAAAACACTGGATCCCTCAGTTGCTTTGATGTCGTTTGACACCATCTTTCATGGCCGATGGGTATGCTTTTCAAACTCCACACCTCCAGTAATAAACTTTCTATTGAACATTTTAAGGCTCCCAGCCGAAGCCATGGCAACTCTGACACAACCATCAAGTTTTGAGAACAACTTCACTCTTAAACCAACACTCCGATCAACTCCTATATGACCACTAGTTCACACATGACCTTTAAACATTTCTTTCATATCTCATTCTGTTTCTTGTTAGTGAAGGTATTGAAACGTGGTTCAAGCTCCAAAGTTAACTGACAGCTCCAAATAGACAGTTTTTACATAGGTATATTATATTCTCATACTTCACCAACGAAATATAACTGTCAAAGGACAGAAGAGTGCTCCCCATGTCAAGGAACTGATCTCATTGCTAAAGAGTGGGACAGAGTTGAGTGAAGTACCATTTAATTTGACCATCAGAACCTTTTAAGGAGTCTGGTAAGTAGGCAGAACAACCTTCAAGTCTGGGTTAAAGCACCGCTGTACATCTTCAAGCATCTGGGAAAACATCTCAATCCATCACACTAAATCCAACATTAGGTTTCTGCAGAGGCAGCTGGTCAAGGTAAAGCCAACATTAGCAGTCAGTAAATCACATAGAACACGACCGAGCGCTCTAAAACCATCCCATTTGAGAAATGTTGATGTACAGTGAAAGTCAGAACACGCATGGTTTCACTATTAATCAAGCAGTTCTGAGAAAATCCTTCATGACTTTCCCATCACACAGCTGCCGTTAAGAACTGGAAATTCTGACCTACTGTTAAATAAAGAAGCAGCTTGTATTAAAACATCTGTGTAAAGCCATCCCACTGGACAGGTCTAGTTAAACCTAGAGAAGTAAGCAGCCGTCGACTGTGGATTTGACGCATGGCAGGATTAAGGCCCCCCGGAGCCTGACTGTGAACACAGCACTCTGTCTAAAACCATTTTGGACAGGAGCCCCCCAGGGAGAGGAAAGGTGCTAAGAGATTTTACAGCAGAAAGTCACAGGCTGTTAATGTTTCAGTCCCTGATCCAAGCTCAGAGCTCAACACATTACATCATTATGACACCCCTTTTTATGGAAGGATCATATTCAGGCTGTTAGAGTGGAACAGAAAAAAAGCTACTGTGGCTAATGGCTACATCTACGATAAAGTAACAAAGTACATTCATTTTGAAGTACTTGTACCTTACAAAAACATTGCATAAGTTGATTATATGTTGCTTTATACTTGCTTCACTAAATACTTACTATATGTAAAATATATATTCTATTTAGGAAAAAGAATTTATCAAAGGGATCTGAAAATGGAAACAGACAATGTGGGAATTCTGGCGACAAAGACGCTGTTAATGATGTAATCACCTGACACTGCACAACAATAACATTTCACTTGTGTTAACCAAAAGTAGCAGTAGCAGTGGCCTTGTCCCTTATGTTCCTATATTATATTGTTTTGGAACCTATTTTTAATGCCCATTTTGTGGAATTCATCCACACTCTGGTTAGGGTTATCATTGGGTTTATTTTGAAATCCCCCTACCTGCTGTGTGTGTGGTTGTTTTGCTTCCCACCCTGATGTGTTTTCCCAGCTTTGTGTCTGTTATTTGGTTTCAGCTGAAGTCTGAAGTCAAAAAGTAAAAACAATCTAATTTCCTAAACACTTGAATGGAAAACATCATGAGAGGAAGGAAAGATGTGAAGGAGAACTGATGAGTGTTTAGGGACCCACAAACTGGCTGCATTTACACTTCGCTCTATTTATGACACATGGATGATAAATGCTCCTTTTACCAACTACAAACACCAAACAAACCGCACTGTAATAATGAAATAAGATAACATGGCAGAAATAACAAGCAGCCATTAAAATGATAATTTAATAAAAATGAGCAACTGAGTAGGGCCTGGAATAAATTATATTCATACATCAGGAAGACACAGAGTTGTTGTGTTGGGTCTGTACTGAACGGCCACAGTGATAGACAGATATGAAAGTCAGAGAGACAGAGAGGTTGACATGCAGCAGGTCGGTCCAACCATGGCTGCTGCAGTTAGGATTAAGCCTTTATGGTACATACACACTGCCAGGTGACTTTTGACTTTTTACATAGAGCTAGTGGATCTCATCCATTAATACCAGGCTTTCCACATGTAATCTGTTCTTGTATGTGCATTTTCTCCTTCAGTAATAGTTTGTGTTTTTCTTACCTGACTTTGTATCATCTGAGTCAGGATGTTGTGGATTTATTTTTCTGTTCACCTGCCTAAAACCTCAGTTTTTGCATTCCTCTGTCAATCAGCCAAGTTTAGTTCCTTTTGTTCCGTCTGTGTGTGTTTGGGTCGACCCTGCCGTTGCCTGTCTTCCCACCGGCAAAACACACACACAAAGATAATTAATTACAAACACGTTAAAATTGCTCTATTTTTCTCAGAAATTAGACCAAGAAGGGAATGTGCAATGTGCATTTCTACGCATATTAACAAAACTTCCATGCAAATGTATTTCAAATGAGCTCTGGCACAGTGTTTCAGTAATCCAGATTTTTCATTCGCCCAGGCGACCTACATTCCCCAGTGGCTTGGATTAGCAGAGCCTGAGCTTCTGATGACGTTCATCTGATCTCGACCCATCCTCGCCTGAACCACAATGTGCCACAGCGGCCGTGATTAGTGGCTGACACTGCTCTCTCTTGGGAAATAACATGGAGCTCACCCCATGGCACTTCTTAGTCCTCATCACAATGAGCGAGTCTCAGAGGGAATTACAGGGATAAGACTCTCTGAAGAGGTCACGGATGGGGCTAATGTTCCCTCTAGGTTTCTTTGTGGCCCGCACAACAGCGTTAGCCACGAGCAATTAAATAATATAAGTGTGGCATTAGCACATAACAAAGAAAAGGACCTGGTATAAGTTAATGCTTGTGCTTGGGATTTGTATTTCTGGGGCCCCATTATGTCCTGATTTAACTATTTAATAATCGCGAAGCGAAATGAAACTCAGTTCATCTCCTAAGAGAATGATGTACCACACCTTTAGTCTCTGAGCTGAAGGCTCCTGAAAGCTTTATTTTGGAAATTGGAGGATCTAATGCATCTGATTTTCATACAAAACCTCAGCTGAGAGGCTGCAGCTAAAATGCCATAGCTAAGTGGATGAGCGTCCAGGCTTTGTCACAGAGCAGATGAAGTGGGCGCTCTCCATTTCAGTTCCTCTATTAGGGAGGGTAATCACCCCTCTCTGTGCCTGCCCTCTCCCACCACACATGATGCAAAGACACAAATGTTCTGAACTGCCGTAATGTGCGTGAAGTTTACTCATCATTAGACGGGAGATTAGTTTCAGGTGATTATACCCTGAAGAAAACATAATTAGGAACATTATTTTCATTTTTCTGCCATAAATCACTAGTATTGAGCTGGGGAGGTGTCATAAGACCAATTTGTGTAGTCCTTTTTCCTCTTCAAATGTGCAGGATTTTGTAATATGTGGTTTTGATTTGATCATTTATGCTCACGAGTTCCTTACTATTTTTGTATCTCTATTTACAGTAAAATTTCACATAGTATTTTTCTTTCTAACATTTGATCCGTGTTGTTCAGGATGGCCTCCACCATCCTCATTGTGTATCTCTCCACCACTTCCCCCATAGAGACAATCAAGACAACATTCATGAGCCCGTTTATACCTGTCATTAAAATGTGTCTTGAGTGGACCCCTTTTACAGGGACCCCAGTATAAATGAGCTGTGCCCCAGTATAAATGTCATATAAGCGGTACATGTTAATGCTTAAAGACTAAGCAAAGTCAGTTCAGACCATACTGTAGGTGCCAATCCTGTGGGTGCTCCAGTGCTCGAGCACCCACTGAAAAGGTTAAGCACCCATTGGTAACAGGGCTTAATTTGTAAATAAACTGTGTGTAATATCAAATTTTGTTTGTGCCCTGTCTGTGTTTTATTTCTCCTTGAATTACTCACAGATCACCTGTTTTGGATGCATTTTAATCGGAGAAAAAAGAAAAGAGGGGGAAAAAAGTGACTGACAGACATCAATCATCAGGTTACACAATGATGCAACAGTGAGTTTTGGGTTCAAATAAGGAGCAAAGCAGGGGGGAAAAAAGAAAACTACTAAAGGACGAAGAAAGATTAAGAGTAAAGTAAGAATATGGGAATAAGGAGGCCAAGGGTTCTATGGGCAGTTTTCAAAGGTGATATTTTCTTCTTCTTTTGTTTTGTAAGTATTTTTTGGGCTTTTTGCCTTTAATTGACAGGACAGTTGAGGGAGATAGGAAATGTGGAGGCAGAGAGAGGGGGAATGACATGGATCCATGGACTCTGCGGCCATCCGTTTTTGGTTTTGCAATAACAAAACAAAGAACGGTAAATGAACCGTTTCTCATTTTTTCTTTGATAATACAAAACGAATCGTTATCCATTTTCCATTATCAGATTTAATTTGACGTGTTCGTAAATGGAAATTAAAGAGTTAAAAAACCTTTGTGGAAAACTCCTTTCTTTATTTCCTGTTAGTTTCTTCTCTGTGACCCGGAAGTTTTACCACGAGTGAGCCACCACAACCACAGGATAATGGAAAATGGATGACGATTCGTTTTCTGTTTTTTGGGTTAGGGTTATATGTGCATGTGCCCGCTCACCCCCCCGCCCCCGAGCGATGACATCTCGCTGTCCACTTGTGATCTGATCACTCAAGACGCATTTTAATGACAGGTGTAAACAGGCTCTGTGATTCACTCCTGCACCTTGAAGCTGAATCTTCAGTAAATGGATGTTGATCCACAGTCTCCACAAAGTATTTTCTGCATAACACTTCTGTTCACACTCCATTATTTGTTCATGCATTCATTAATATGTTCAGCTTTTCTGATAATATGTTACATTTTGTCCCTTTTAGGCTTCAGTAGTTATGCATTATTCCTCGATTCAGTCAGTGTGTTAAAACCTCAGATCCAGCTCTCTGCCAGTTATTCAAACCTTCAGCTGACTTTGGAGGTGAGGAAACACCTTCAGTCGTTGAAGCCAAGGAGAATATAAAAATGTAATAGCAAAGCACCATATTGTTCTTTGCCTAGATCAAAGCCCCAAATAAGATCAAATTTTTATAAAAGACATGATGTTGTGAAATAATGATTTATGACTGATATTTTCTTCAAAGTAAGAGCGGGAGATGATGTTATAGTCAAATGTGCCTTCAGTTTGAAGTCGGGCTTATTTTCAAGATAGTGTGTGCCAGTTTTGTAGATAACACTTAAAATGATTATTTTAATGAATATTTTGACAGTGATCTGCTCCAAGGTGAAGATGTTCTGCATATCAAAAATGATCGTTTCTTTTATATTCACACAGAAAAGGCACTGTGGTACTTGGATTAATGTCACTTATCCATATTAGGTCGTCACTACTTCTTTTCTATTTTTAACGACAGGGAAAATTACAATTGCTCCCACACTTTACAATCTGTGATGTTTAACCCGATACCATAACCTTTTTGTTATAACAACAGCATGTTTTTAAAGGTAAAAAGCCTAAAGTCTGAGCTGAGAACTGGTTTTATTTCCAGAGGAGTTGTCTGACTTTCTGTAAGGTTGGACTGTAAAAAAAGTTTCTCTTCTCTGCTCTATCACTGTTGTTAAAGAGGTGTTGGTCAATCTATCAGGATGATTTATCTACAACTAACACTGTTGGGAATGTCAACCATGTTTAGGATGTTGTCTTTATTCTGCTTCATTAGACAATAGAGTAAATTACACAGCTTTTTCTACTAGATAGATAGATAGATAGATAGATAGATAGATAGATAGATAGATAGATAGATAGATAGATAGATAGATAGATAGATAGATAGATAGATAGATAGATAGATAGATAGATAGATAGATAGATAG
>OMNW01035351.1:24488-51607 GCA_900303245.1 Selene dorsalis | reverse complement strand
CCATAACCTTTTTGTTATAACAACAGCATGTTTTTAAAGGTAAAAAGCCTAAAGTCTGAGCTGAGAACTGGTTTTATTTCCAGAGGAGTTGTCTGACTTTCTGTAAGGTTGGACTGTAAAAAAAGTTTCTCTTCTCTGCTCTATCACTGTTGTTATAGATAGATAGATAGATAGATAGATAGATAGATAGATAGATAGATAGATAGATAGATAGATAGATAGATAGATAGATAGATAGATAGATAGATAGATAGATAGATAGATAGATAGATAGATAGATACAATTACTTTATTAATCCCAAAGGGAAATTCATTTGTCTGTCACCTCATCTACCATTGCAGTAGAATTAAAAAGCCTGATGGCTGTGGGTATAAAAGATCTTCTGTATCTCTCTGTCCTGCTACGAAGAGAAAGGAGCCGTCCACCACTGCTGCTTCTTTGATCCATCAAGGTGTTATGAAGTGGATGATTTGTTAGTAAAAATTAAAAAAAAAAATGTTATTGCAATTAATTTAAAGCGACGATACAGAGATTATTAGTTATTGCCATTTTTTAAAGAAATCTGCTCACTACCTGGTGACTGAGCGGAATCAGTGGTGTGATGTTAACCCCACTACACTGCTCACTGAGTGTGTGTCTGTCTAGAACAGGGGTCAGCAACCTTTCGCATTAAAAGAGCCTTTTTGACCCACGTCTACATTGAAAGTGGGTCTGTGCACACAAAAGAACAGACCCCCATGCACATACACACATGCTTTAACCAAAATCACCCAGGCGGCCGCCTTTGGCTCTGACTGGCTGAGAAGACCCTGCATTGTAAAATCAGCTGCAGCACATTCTCTTTCATTAATAAGGTCAAACAAAAAAAATGTCAGTTTCTATAATGTCTGTTTTAATAGTTAATGTGATTTCTGCCTCTGAACTTCACTGCACAGTGTATCCATATCAGGGTTGGAAGACGTCACTTTGATTTTCACAATTGCAAGCTTTCATCTGTGAGGTGCCAGCGATGTTTACTTTTTATAAACCTGACGTGACGCATGTATATTTTGATCGACAAAATGTTAAAATGCGATTTATTTTAATGTCACAAGAGCACCTCAATCTCCGAAGAAATAAATATTATTATGTTTCCCCTCAAAATGAGCTCGCCCTCTCTAAACCATGGGAGCCACAGCAGAGCCGCAGGTTGCCGACCCCTGGTCTATAACTTATGTGCTGCAACAGTGATGGCAGTGACTTCAGTCAGAGCTCAGAAAATGACAAAGTGGCCAAACCTTTTGTTTCTGCAGCTGAAAAACAGACCAAAGAGAAGAAAACCAAAAACAGCAGCAAAAAACAAATGGATGAATACGAATAGATGGAATTCTTCAAATTGTTTTTATTATTGCTTCTATTTTGTGATCTCTTAGTGGAAATCCTCGATGTAACCAACGTGTTTTAATTGATCGTTGTCGACAGAGGCCCTAAATGATTTGGATTCTTTTTCTAAACCCGTCTTTTATGTTTTTACCGTTTTGTCCCCGTCATTCTGCATCTCCCTTGATTCAGTGGAACAGCTTGTGTGTGCTGATCCAGTCCTTCAGAAAGACATTTGAAATTATATTATTCTGTAAATCCGTTGTGTGTCACAGCTCAACCTCTCTCCATGAGTCAGATGTAATGCAAAACTCATTGGAAGGGAGCGACAAAGGGAGCTCAGAACAAAAATCTAACTGTGGCCTTCTAAGGTCTCCATAACTGTCTGTGGCCAAAGGTTTTGGATCATAATACCTTTAAATGATAACTTTCTAACTGTGTGTGTTATTTATTCATTCATTCTTCTAGTTATTTATTGTGCATTAAACCGTCTTTTCAAAAAACATTACTAAGTCATCCCTGGCCGACCTGAGCAGAAAATGAGTTTTTTCAGGTTCCAATCTGAAATACATATCTTTAGAGAAAACCTATTTTAAAATAGGATAGAATTTTGGCTCAGTATTATATATTTAAAGGGCACCAAGGAGTATATTATTTACCTGCACTGTACTGCCTTGCTCTCTAGGATGTCTAAACTTTGAACCTTAATCTTTTAACCTCAAAACCATTTAGATCACAATCGATTCCAAAGGTCGCCGAACAGTAACATGACAACAGTTCTGATCATATCAGTTTCCCTCTCCAGTGAAAATACCACGCTATGATATCATTCCACCTAAATATGGCCAATAAGTAGAATACACTACTAAATACAAAAAAAATTAATCCAGGATGCCATGTCCAACATCATGAAAAGCTGTGTTTTTACGGTGAGTCTGGGTGCTTTAGAGAGGATTTCCACCAAAGATTAACTGTGATTGCTGTGTAGAGGGCTAAAATTGTAATGCCTCCTGAGCCCGGTACAGTCAAATGCAGCTGGGAATTTCAAAGCCTTCGGATATGGATGAAAAGCTCATAGTCTCTGTCAGACAGAGGCTTCTCTGAGTCTCGATTGTGGGAATGTGTCATGTGCTGGTCTCAGCCACCGTGATGAATTAAAGCCCAGCGCTGTCAGAGAGGGACAGTCCTGCTTCCATCATGTCATTTAATTAGTCCTGTCTCCAAACGTCAGCATGAAACTCACTGGACATTGGTCAGTGTGTCTCCTCTGAATGGACTGATTATCTGAGGAACCAGCAACAGATGACAGGTCATCTGAAGTAGTGGTTCCCAACCTTTGGACTAGGGTACGGTAGCCATGAGGGGTCAATCCCAGAAACATATATTCAGAAAACAATTTTAAGTAACAATTTAACACATGCTAACTGACTGGGAAAGTGTTTCCAGGGGACACAAAGAAGTGATGAGAGGGAGCTCCTGTGGTTTAAATGGATCGATGTCAAGTCCTACAATAATCACTCACTCTCTCTGTCTCTATCTCTCTCTCACACACACACACACAGTCTCTATGAGAGTTAGGGCAAAAAATGACCTAGGATGCCCAGTGGTCGAGTGGTTGGGGAGCACGTCCCATGTTGGCATGTGCCTGAGGCACTGACCGCTGGTTCAACTCCAAGTGAGACGTTCAAGTTCAAGTGAGACGACCTTAAGTGCATGTCATGTCCTATCAAATAAAGGCAGAAAAGGCCCAAAAAGTATCTTAAAAAAGTGATGAACCTACCTGGGACAGCCACGCATGGCTGTATCATAACACATCCACGCACACTTGCTTTCACCTCCAAAAGTCTCAAAGCATTAAACAACAAATAAGTCCCAGTCATGTTCACAAAAAATAATTGACCTTCCCCTGTTTTCAGTTAAATCCTGAATGTTTGATTTTTATCAGTGAAAAATACTCCCAGAATAAATTATTTGGCGTCTGTGTTGTTTGATGTGGGTCACAAGCATTTTTTGAGATTTTAAACTGGGACACGATTTGAAACAGGAACGACTTACCTTGCGTCCTGCCGTGTTCAGCCTCAGAGGGGTCAGGTAGGGGTCAAAGATCAGGTGACTGGTTTCGATGTCGATGGGAGACTGCCTCTTCCCTATGGTGCACAGGTTCCAGGCTGAGTTCACCAAACCCCAGAAGGATGGGACTGGTGGTGGAGAAAAGGAGAGAGAGAGAGTAACAGTAATTAGTGTGTAGTGTGTGTGTGTGTGTGAGTGCGCACTTCACAAGATCAAACCATAAAAAGAGGGGGGAAGTGAGCAGATGGGCTTCATTATGACGGGACAGGAGAAATGGGGAGTTTAGGGAGATTTGAATTTACATATGGCTTCATTAAAATCTGAGTTAAAACAGAGCTTTCATTTAAGTCTCCAGGTTATTATCTGCAATTATAACTAAGGCAGAAAAATGGACTTTATTTAAGTCTGTCCAGAATTCTCCCACTTGTTTTTGTTGCCTCTAATACGCAGCAGTGGTTCGCAACCTTTTGTTTTGTTGTTCTGACTAAACATTAGAATTCAGTGTAGATTTAAGACTCTGCAAAGGCAGAGATGTTGCTGATGAGTCCACACATTCTTCTTCCTTGTCAAAACCCGGAGCGAGATAATGGGTACAAAATGTGAACACTTTTCTGCATTAACTGGTCATAAGATATGACCTCATCTACATCCAAGTCAGATCTAAGTATAGAAGCTTAATATAAGCCAATAACCTTAGATAAGATAATAAGCACACAAGGAATAATAATCTTTAGTGTCTTTGCTGAACACGGCCATTAAACATCCTCCGTGCTGGTGGAGCCAGAGAGTGAACCGTCAGATTTAATAACAGCTCCAACCTCCTTTGGCACCAATAACCTGAACTCAGCTCCTCCTGCAGCTGCTGATCAGAATGTGGACCTGGGTTCTTTCCTATAGAGCTGCTCCAGGTCAATCCTCAACATCACTGCTGGGTTAAGGTGGATTGTCTTTGTGTGAAGTCACTCTGTGGTTCTGGAGTAGATGTACTTTGATGAGTAGGGTCATAGCTCTGCTGTATCAGCAGCTTTAGGTGGACAGACATCCTGACATCATCTCAGAAGAGAACTTGATCAACTTGGGGATTTATTTCCCCCCTTGATGATGTGGAGGTCTCCAGACCGAGAGGCAGCAAAGCTTCAGATCACAAAGCTCTCAGCAGTGTAGAGATGATCAGACATGCAGTGCTATTAGTGGCATCCTTTGTAAACAGACTGTCATTGTGAAATCAGCACTCTCCCACTTGAAGTGATGAGTGATGACTGTGACAGGTGAGTAAATGCTCCTTTGTAACTGCCTCCACCTTCTCCTGCTCTTTTGATTAATCTGTTTCCTGTTAACTACATCTGTGAATTTCACATCAGTGTATGACGGAGACGTGAAAATGACAGTTCCCTTTTAATTCTACTTTTTTTAAATATATTATTTATTTTATGACTTTCTATTTTTGTGACAGGTCGTTCTCATGTTAACAGTAACTAATTTGTCCCTGATGCTGTCTCTCACACTGGAACTGTATCTCCAGTATTTTGTGAAATCATTGTCTAAGGCAGGGGTGGGCAATTATTTTGCCATATGTGAAACCCAGACCATTGGTAGGGGCCACATACATTTTTGTCATCCCATACCTTAATTCCACCACGAAGATTAAATATAGAGAACATACAGTGTACTCACTCTTACTATATCAAAAATGACTCCAAACGGCATCCTATGAAGAACAATTAAATACTGTGCATAAAGCAGCACAACTTGGTCGTAGATACATCCCATCCTGTTTTGTTTTAACATTGACTAACTGTTATTTAACAGACAAATGTATTATTGTTATTATTATATCATCCAAACCAGTACAACTTCTGGTCTGATCTACATATGTACATCTTGCATCTTGTTTTTACATGAGAACATGAGTTCGTTTTTAATAATCTGCAGCTGCTTCTCAATACCAAAATAAAAAATCATGATTTAAGATAATACTGTTTTGTACACAAAAGATCAAAGCTGATGTTTGGACATATAAATACCTTCACATAATAATCTAATTCGACTCTTATTTGGAAAATAACTTCCTGTTTGGGAAACTTTGTCTGCAGTGTTTTTCCTGTCCCTGCTTTATGCATGAAGCTTTGACACCAGTAGGCTACATGCTGCTTTGGAAGCTTAGCCAGCAGCAGACACGTGCTCCTCACCTTCACATCTTCACAGGACTATTTTGTGGATTTCTCCTGTTTGGCTCTGGCAGTGGCTGATCCAGTGCACGTGTTCACACAGACGCACGATCTTTGCAGACTGAGCACACAACTTCTCCTCTGCTGCTCCATGACTCAGCAGAAGCTCTGTAGAGCTCACCTGTATCACCTGACTTTTAAAATGACCCATTCACAAACCTGCTCTGGGCTCAGCACGCCCCTCGGACCTCACACGTCACTCACGTCGATCACGTATGACAGGAGGACGCACACTCGCGCTACGCAGGCATTTCAAAATAAAAGCAAATTAAGATGATGGTTTTGAATGGACATTTTATGATCCATAATGTGGTCACATGATCCCTGACCGGTGAAGCAGAAGGCCTTAAGGCTAATTTGTGTCAAAACAGTCTTGTGTAAAAAAAAAAAAAAAAAAAAAAAAAAAAAAAAGGCCTTCTTTGTTGAACAGCTGGCAGCACATTAACACAAATCCTCTCCACTTCTCTGTTCCTGTAAAGGTCAGTGTTGTTCACACCAATCAAGATGGACTAGGGTCAAAAATAAATGACGACAAAGTATCCTGGTGCTGCCCATGGATGTATTGGATCCCACCCACACACAGTGCTCAAGCAAGTCACTCTCAACTGCTCAGTTCACAACAATACACTCCCATTTTTGTTAATATCAACCATACAGTCTATGATATCAACTTTGGGTAAACTTCGTGTACAGTAAAATTATGTCAGACACCATGTAAATCAATTCATCTGATGGTTTGTGTGATTTGTTAGTTTAGCCCATCTGCTATAATAGAGGAGGTGGGGATTAAGAGTTACAGCTGTTCATAATTTTAAACCATATGTTTTTACTTTTCATGTTACTACAGAAAATGCTAGTAAAGCTGGCTGTGCTTGATGGAGCACAACTTCATTTAATCCACTTAAGAGTGGGAGAGAGCTGCTAACATGAGTCTGCTAACACTGAGTTAGCCAAGACATAACTGCAGCTTACATTAGAACAGACAATCACACTGTCGAAGTCATTTTTAGTCAAACACATTAATGGAGACTCTCATTGGACGACTTCATGCACACAGTGTGAACAGACCTGCGATGCCTGATGTCAGTTGTGAAGCTGCGATTGGACAATCACTACACGAGCAAGGAGTTTAGCCAACAGTCATCAGCACATGACCTTCACTAAAAAAGCTTATGTTGTTTTTTATGATACACGGATCTATTCTATGAGTCTGCAACTAGATCTGCTACGGATCAGATGCTGCAGGATTTCTCTAGCACCAGCTGATCCTCTGGCATAACACGATTACTAAGATCTTCTACGCTGTGGCGTGGACCTGGAATGGGATCAGATGGGAATGTTGGGCTGACAGCTGATCTAAAACCTGCCAGATGTGGAGTGCATGATTGAACAGAAAGGAGGAGGACGGTCACAAGCTCCCAGAAAGTTTAAACATCCACACGCAGAGCCTCAGACGACCCCACTGAAGTTACTGTAATTATGACACCTGCATACAAAGACTACTTCATCGTCTCTCTCCCTCTCTCCTACACACACAGATGAGAGGGCTTATGACTATACTCGTAATGCTTGTCAGGGACGGGCTTAATGACAAATCAGGGTGTGAAACAGCTGTCATTATGATCAAAAACTCATCAGCAGTTGTCAGCGTGCTCAGCTGAGACTAGATGGAAAAAATGTTTAAGTACTTGATGGATGTGAAGTTACGGTCGATAAAAGTGAGTTAAGTTTTACAGCTAATATCATTCCTGTTTCTGTCTCCAGCTGTGTGCTGCTGTCATTGTCATACACAGTGATTTAAACCTGGAGAGACCTGGAGAACAACAGTCTCATTCTATCCTCATTCATTCCGCTGCCAAACAGAGGGTTTGGCCGACTCTCCCTCTCTCTCTCTCCCTCTTTCTCTCTCTCGCTCCATCCATTCAACCATCCCTCTCTGGCAGTGTAGAAGCGAAGTGACAGATGTGCTGGTCCTGACCTGCAGAGTGCAATCCTGACCCCTGCTCGGTACATAGCTGCATGTCAACACACTGTTATGTTACCCAACTGTGTGTGTGTGTGTGTGTACAGTAGGGATGTGTGTGAGACATAGGGACTGCCAGTCAAAAAATGAGGAAACAAACAACTTAGTAAAAATGGATCAAACATGCATTTGTGGGATTTCGTATGTGAAATAGGAAAATGCATGTTTCTTTACATGACCTGTATTTGACACTTCTCTTGTGTTTTATATGAAGTTCTGAACTATGAGAAGATATATTTCAAGAACCAGAAACAATCTCAGTGTTGTACTTCATACAATATGGGACCTTTAACAAGGACACCGCAATAAATGTAAGATTGAAATTAGAAAGATATTGAGATCATTTTGAGATCAAGTATGAAAAACAACAATAAGAAGAACAAAGTCTCATAATGCAAAACAATAAAACAGGGGTATTAATGTTAATAGGAACATGGAGCAAATAAGACCATATTGTGCAGCATTATTAAGTACTAACTGAAACATGCAAAGCAGAACAGAAGTAAAAATGTTTGCACAATATGCTGCTCCGGCTCTCATTTTCAGATGAGTCCTTCATTAGCTCTGAACGGTGTGTGTCTGGCCCAGTATTCATCCCTAGCCGCAGCCATTGTCTTTCACTGTCTGCTACCCTGCTGCACCACTGGCCTTCGATCTCAAGCATTTTAAGTGAAGACCATCCTCAGGGACAGAGGATGGTCCTTTCTGTTTACTCACCAACACTGGTGAGACTGGTGATCACTAGGAAAACACAACCTGAACCTGGACTGGTGAATCTGGAGATGCTATAGGGTCGTCAAAGAGACTCTATCAAAGTCTATGGTCTGGGTCACTCCAGTACCTCCATGAACTGAAGCATGTGTCCTCACTGAGTGATTATTTTAATTACACTGTACAACTAAATTTAACAATTAGCGATGGCAATAAACTCTCTGTGCAACGCATCAGTTTGATGCTCTGTGTTGTGACTATGTTAAAGAGGGAGAGGAACAGAGAGATTGCTAAATTTGTTTAATTTATATTTCCACATTGTTTTTTCCTCATCTCTTGGTCAGTGTCAAATGGTTGACTTGCACACAGCCTTCTTGTTGTCACTAAAAACAAAATGCTTTACTTTCAATAGCAAGTGGCATAAATAAATAGAGCTGGGTTATATATAAGTTATATAACTTACAATAAAGATACAAAAAAACAAGATAAAGATAAAAAGATAAGATAAATAAATAAAAACAAGGTAGCATTAATTAAAAACAGAAACATAAAAGTAGGTCTTGAGCTGCTTTTCAAAACTGTCAAGAGAGGAAGCTTCTCTTATTTGTAAAGTTGGTTTGTTCCAAGTTACATGGTGCATAGAAACAGAGCTTTTTACAGTTTGTGCCAGGTTCATTAAGCAGCCAGCACCAGCAGACCTGAGTGAGTGAGCTGGGACATAGATAGATAAAAGGTCAGATAGGCAAGAAGGTGCTAAAACATGGAGTGCTTTAAAAACAAGTAAAAGGACTTTAAAGTCAGTCTTATAGAGGAAGCCGGTGAAAGGAGGCTCAAATTGGACTTGGACTGAAGTGGTCTCTAATGCTGGTTTTGGTTAAAGCTCTGGCCGCCACATTTTGTTTTAATTGAGGCCTATCAGTATATTTTGGGTAAACCAGCAAAAAGTGCATTACAGTAACCCAATCGTGAGGAAATGAGTGCAAGCATCAACTTTTTGGCATCTTCTAGGGAGAGGTTGAGTCTCACTGTAGCCATGCAAGAAATGTAGAAAAAAGTTGACATTTGTAACCAGCGCTCTAAATGAACTATTTTGATCACAAGCCAATGGGGCTGGTAAGTTTCTGAAGTTACCAGCTACCATCAGTTAAAAGTAGGGTTGGAGATCCTGGAAAAACAGTTCGAGCAGGCCACATTTTGAAAATACACAAGTCAGAAGTCCAAGCCCCTTTGCTCAGACTTCTCTCAGAAGCCACGCCTTCAGAGCACAGGATCCGCATTGGGTCGCATGTAATCCCAATGTGAGCGACGCGGCTTTCGGCAATACTGTCACATGTAGCGGGGCTTCACTGTGCAGCATCACTAATTTTCCACCAGCTTTTTCTCATGGCTCGTTCACGTGAAAGAAAACACCTAACATCATAATAAACCATCCAGCATCCAGCTTAGAGCTACATTACCACCTATCAGACTTCAGTGTGCTACATTGGATCACTGGCGTTGTCTTTTCCGCATCGTAACTCATTGAAGACTCTGAGCACGCACATGATTAGTGCGCAAAGATGCGCAGAGGAGGGAGGGAGGGACAGAGTTGGCAGTTTGATTGAAACATCACGATGAGTCAACTGACTTGAACGTGGCATTAAAGATGATTGGATGGTGTTTTTCCAGGATTGTCTGTCCCACAGGTGACTGACTGTTTTTAATTTTTGTGAAAAAGCATTTAATTAATTGGTTGCAATCAGGATGTGAAGAGGATTTCAAGCAATTCAGTAAAAAATGCTCCAGAATAAGACCCTACCTTTAAGGGAATTTCTGTCCCATCCTCATTCAATTTTGGAAAATTTTCTCTCACCCAGTGTTTAATGGAAGACAGACAGTAATGAATCTCTACCATCACAGACAAAATGAAAGCACAGGAAAAGCCCCAAGGAGGATTTATATATTAGAGCTGTGAGGAAAGCATTACACTCTCTAACAATGTTGTGATTGTGAGAGGAAGAGAATATTCTCATAACCTATAGCTATGATGTTTTGTTTGGGAGGTTTGGGTCTCCAGGGCAGTTGCCATGCAAGAAACACAGAGCGGGGTGTGTGCATGCATGTGTTTGTCTGCACTTAGGAACTACTTCATTTACAGTGTTTAACTTCCGCTGCAAGGGATCTCTCAGTAAAAAAAAGATTGATCATCCATCAATCGTCGTTGGGTGACATCTTGAAATAGCATGGGATCATGGGAATTGTTCTCTTAACCATCGTTACACAAAGCTTCCTCCAGTTTAGATTCCTTCAGCGTCAGTGGTTCAGGAAATCAAACAGACCTGGTTATAATAACACTGAATCAAGCAGTTCGGGAGGTTTTTAGCAGCAGCTGAAGTATCCACAGAGGCGTCCTCCTCTCCATAACACACACACACATACACCAGGGGATTAAGACCAGTGGCAACACCCATGAAGCAGTTTAACTTCAAAATTCAGTAATTCAAGGTACCCCAGCACCTCACCTGGTGAAGCGTGTACCAGAAAGGCTAAGTCTTATATAGGTCTCAACATTTTAATAAAGTTTCACTGTATAACTTTAACTGTTGTCTCATTATTTCCTTTCCCCTGGCTGTGCAAATTTGGCTGTGAACACTGCAAATGTGGATGTGTGTGGAGATATGATGAAGGCTTTTTTTTAGATTTGCACATTGGTCAAATTTCACACAATTTCTGCTGTAATTGACAACCTGTGCATCAGATAGGCCTTTAGTGTGCGTACATTTATGTGTGTCTGGTGGGTCTTTGTGTGTGTCCCTAGCATGTCTTTGCCCACAGCCGAGCAGTTTCACATTAGCAGACGTCAGTAAAAGCACTGGATTATAGACAGGTTCACAGAGGCTGAAGACACCCCAAGTGACAAAGCGTCAGAGACAAAGAGAGAGACAGTGAGAGGAAGGAGTCAGAGGGATGGAGATAGAGGGAGGAAGCCCTCAGGATTCACTGTCCTTCTTAATATTCATAAATCTGACTGGGTTCAAATGGTGTGAGAGAGAGAGAGAGAGAGAGAGAGAGAGAGAGGAATACTTAGAGAGAAGAAGGAGATAAAGAGTGAGGGAGGAGAGCCTGATGATCCATGACGCTTCTTAAAGTTTTCAGGAGACTTATGTGTTAAGCGATAAGAACATAATTAATTCTGCTTTTGAGCATACACCACTGTATGGTGAGTGATAGAGGCTAAATGAAAAGCATGAGACTGGTGATATTCTATATTTGTACACACAGACATATTCTACACACACAGATGCTCATACAAATATAGAATATGTTATTCCTCTGACATTCATTACCATGAACCAACCACACGTTGTAGATTTTGATTCAATCCCACCTTCATCATCCTGCTGCCACAAATACTCCCCAGAGCAGAAAATCTGATCAGTCCGCTGCAGATAAAATGCACTATGTCGTCAGTTTGCTCAGAAGTACAATATCTGTTCCTGGAAATGACTGAGTCTTGTCTAAATATGAAACTACACATGTATGACTTGCTTTTAAAGATTCATGAACTCAGAGGTCAAACTCATTGCTTCAGCCATGCGCAGCATATGTTTGATCAAGTTCATCTCCAGGCATGTTTTAAACATGTTCTAGTTATATGATGTTATGAACACAGATGCAACTAGTAATGTATGGATATTAGATATTCAAGAAGACTGGTGTGGAATCTAAACAGCCTTAGAATCAACTGGGGTTACTGACCTGACTGTGACTGTAACTGTGAAGCTGTCCTCTGATCTGCATTATACATACATATACATTGAGGTAATCACTCATGTATCCAAACAGAGGCTAAACCATGCTAAACGAAATGTCCTATAAAGCTTTGAATGGCTACATGTACCCTGCACTGTTTATGTGGTTTCCCTTATTTAATTTTTTTAATGAAAAAAATGGAAACTAAAGCTAATCTACTCATTGTGAAAATCTGGATCAGACCTTGAGCCCCACCCCCCAACTGCTTGTTCCAGGCTGACGGGTGAAAGAGCAGACGGCATCAAGATGGTCAGAGGAGGAAACATCAGGGAGGACTCAGCCACATGTCTGAGCACGTCAAACCGTGTTTTTACACAATGTCCTGCAAAAACATGATGCTAAAATCTATACACAGAGAACCTGTGTGAAAGCCCAGATCTTAGCTGCTGGTTTAGAATCAACCCAAAACCTCATATGTGACTGGTTGGCTGGTTATTTCTCAGCTTTTTCATTTGTCTTGTCTCAGACATAAAAGGCACCCAGACTGGAGGAGAAGCACCGTCTGAGGAGCAAACCCCAGAAACAAATGTCCGTTCCGTCACCGCGGTTACATAACCCGCGGGCTTCACATGCAGCTGATATATCACTAAAAACACTGGAATCTAGTAGCTCAGCATTGCTACAAATATAAAGCAAACACATGCAGGGCTCTATTTCTGTAGTGAAGCAACCAGCAGCACAAGCAGAGCTCTGACAGTTATTACCTTTTTTCAAATCAAGTGGAAACGACACCAGGCTCCTACAATGTAACCCCACGCACCTCTGCTGGGATATTACGACTCCCTATTCTGTTGTGTAAGTGAGAGAGAGTCGGATTACAGTGGCTCATCACTCCAGTGTGCCATTTGTTCAGACTTCTTACTTGCAAAAGCAGCATTTCATGTTTTACTTTTGAAATGCATCACGGTGCTGTTGTGTCACATTTTACAGTACGACGTGAGATACAACAGAAATAAAACTGAAATACCGTCAGATTGATGCGGTCATATAAACAGCTTCGTGAACATTTTGTTATTTATTTCTATCATCGCTGTACAAATTCAATAAAAACCTCAGTATCTCCTTCCCGCCGCAGACTTGAGGTGTGTTGCCGTGGTGCTGCTCTGCACCATCCAGACAACAACACAATTTCCTGGGGAAGCCTCTCTCTATTTGTTTTAGCTGCTGTTATCATGCATCAGAGTGATTGGCACCGCGTCCGAGCGATGATATCACTGTGGTGACCAGCCAACAGTGAAATTATTAATCACCTCACCCTCCAGTTTAATTTAGAAGGAAATAACAGCTGCTTTCCTGTAAAACACTAAGAGGGTGGATGGTAATAACGTAAAGCTACGTGTCAACCGTATATACATCACCCCAAAAACAGGAGGTGCATGCTGCTCATGTACCCAAGACCTACTGCTTTGCACTTTGTTGGCCTCCAAGGCTTATTATAGCATTTAGTGGTGGAAGCATCACCAGCAGATAATGAGACATCACTATATTAGTTAACAATGCTGTGTTTACATGGACTTGAGTATCATGATTGGATTTTTTGAGTATCCTGTTTTTGTGTTCGTGCATATAAATATCATATCTTGATTTTAGAACCCAGGATACGTATCCCAGTTTCGAGAAACCCAGTTTTGCTACCTGGAAAACTCTGAGAGAAAACAGGATACTGTGGCATGTATACGGCTTATCCCGGTTTCTGATAGCTGGAACTACCTGTGCAGCCACGGGCAAAGAAAAAACACACGTCATATGTCACATATGTCACATACACAGTCAACGAAAAGATGCCCCACTCATCCGAAAGTGTTCTCTCCACTCTGAATCCATAAACTCCATTAATAGGATCGTGTACCACCATTCACGGCTGCGTTTTCATCCACCTCTCCCCCATCCTACGCGGGTGGGTGGCAGTGACAGGCAGACAGCGGTGTTCATCAGTGAAGGACAAAGTATTCAGATCCTTGTCATTAATCCAAATACTCCTGCATTGAAAGTATCACTTGAGAAAAGCAGTTATTCATTTTCCTCAAATGACCTTGATTTAACTCAAACTGTATCATATTGGTGGCAGCCCTTCATTTCTCATTCCCTGTGTACAATAAGTCCAACAGGTATTTTCATACCATTTTGACGTGTTTATCCTGTCACTATATCGTGCTGTTAGAACAACCTCAACACTTTCTGCAGCCATTTTAAATGAAAAGTCTTTGTCCATCTCAGTGGGCCCATTCATTTCTTAACAGAGCTTTTATTGTGAAACATCTAAAGGCAATACCATATACAACAATAACTGGACTAGATTAAAGGACACAAAAGCAATGGATACCCACATACATCTACAGAAGCTGAAATGGGGCAATAAGACTTTAGGTGAGTAAGAAAAACAAAGGTATTACAAGTGGAATTAACTTTAAAGGCTCGGTTTTTGTGCACTAGCAGCCTGGTATTTTCCAGCAGTATACTGAGATTACTTCCTCAGTTTGGTATCTTTGATTTGCTGTGCACTACAAATCCAGAGGCGCACTGCAATATTGGTTCCTAGAATGGCTGTGTTTTAATGCAGTCTGCCGGCTGCCTGATCAGAGCAGGATAACTGCCTCCGTTGTTGTATAGTGTTTTGACCACCCTCAATACAAACCTCTCTGAAATCACAGAACCCCCATGCTTTATTCCGCTTTGATGTTTATTCCCATTTTGCTTCTATTTCATCTTTTTTGTGCTTATGTGCTGTGTGGACTTTCATTTTGATGAATTATTCTACAGTTTCTAGAGCAAATCAACAGGCATTATCAATGACTGACATATTTAAATCAGTTCATACAGTCTCATGAAGAATTTTCATGCCAATCAATTTTTCTCTCATACACCTTCTGTAGGACTGTCCATTACTTTCTCCTCTCCCTGTGTCTCAATCTAAAGCAATTGCTAACAAACTAGGGGCCGGTTTCCCGATAACGTTCTTTCTTAGCGCGCTAAAAGACTCCAAAGGTATATCTTACCAAAGCTGTTTACCTTTCTACACCCGGTTCCCAAACTGTCTCTCAGGAGCTTCCTCAAGAAAGGAATCGATTTTCACTTCAAGCGGAGGTGCATGATTGATAGTGTGTGAGTTCTTTGCAAATAAAACATCAATCCAATGCTTACATTATTATCAGCTACAGGTCTTCTACAGTTGTTCAACTGGAGATGATCAGCGGTTTCCAAACCTGGCCGTGCACCCCCTGAAGAGAGTGATAATGCGCATTTTTTATTTAGGCGTCACTAACCTCTTCTCTGTGTTTGTAAAGGTAGATGCATCACTGTGACCACCTCTGCAATGTGGGAGGGACTGTTTAAGTTAAGTGAAAAACTGTAAAAATTGAATCTGCTCTGATCTGCTCACATAGAAATATGTTTTCTGTTTTGAAGCAGGATTATACTGAATGTTGTGATAGGATGTAGCAGGAAACTATTTATTTACCAGGCTCCAAGCAAACGCCTGGATGACCAGCATTTTCTTTTTAATTCTACTGCACTTGGTCCTCAGCACCTCAGAAGAACATTGTCTAATCATACAATTACTTTAGATGACATCACCTTGGCTTCAGTTTTACTGTTAGTAGATCTCTGTTGTAATGCCCAGGAGGGTCAGCCAATCAGATCTCAGCAGTTCTGTGACCATTCAAGGCTTCAAAATCAAACAATTAAATCCTGACATCAACTGGGATACCATGGTTCTCTTAGTATGCGTCCATTGCCTCTCACTCAACACAGCTTCTGAGGAGAGCCTTTTTCCATCTGCACAGTATTGCGAATATTAGAAACACTCCGTCTCAAAAGGATGGAAAACTAGTCCATGCATTTCTTCCACTGTATCTTAAATAGCTCATAGTACCCCATTATCCTAACAGAACACTGTGCTCTTAAAATCAGAGCCTTCAGCTGTCAGGCTGCTCTCTCACACTCGTCACATTTAAAAGTAACCTTTCCTCTTTGATAAAGCTTCAAGTCACAGCTGGCTCAGGTGAGACCTGAAGTAAAGAAAGGAAATAATAGAATAGAATAGAATAGAATAGAATAGAATAGAATAGAATAGAATAGAATAGAATAGGATTTATTATCCAGCCAGGAAAATTGTCTTTGGGCCAGAAAAAATTAGATATGCTGCTGTAGACCGAGCCTGCTGGTGGAATTCCCCTGACACTGAGCACTTCTCTCTTCTTCTCCCTCTCTCTCTCTCTCTCTCTCACTCCATGCATCTATATCACAGGACTGCATGTCATTAACTGTGTGGTTTCTCGCTCCTCTAGTTTAGGTTTTTCTCTCTCACTGCCCTCATTCTGCAGGTCTCTCTGGCTCTGGAGCAGCAGTATCCAGCTCTGACACCGTCTATCATAGATGCTATAATAATACTTTTATCATTATTATTATTACTATTCTTATTATTATAGCATATATAATTGTATATATACTTGTAATAATATTATATTGTAATTAATATTATTATTAATATTATTATGGAAGTCAAACTTTGACATTGAGTGTCCGAATTTTACCTCGAGTATGTGGAGTGATAAACTGCTTTATGGTGTTGAGATGCTCTATGGATTTATATCTTATTCTATCTTTATGTGAGGACATTAAGAAAGTCTAGCAACAGTATACAGCTATAATCAATAGTGAATATATTGTCATGTGTACCAAGACTCTTGACTTAGAAATGCTTAGAAATGCTTTGATGTTCTTAGTTCTTTGTCAATCTCTGCAAATGCATGATCATTTAATCATTGGTCCCAGCACTGATATCAAACTGTGTGTTGTCTCTCATCTCTACGTGACTCTGTCCCATGTGAGAAAATTTGTCCTCATCATCTCCTGACTGACACTTAGAGGCATGTGGCTGCATGATTTCTGGAGTTGTGTGAGACTGACATCGCTCTTGTGTCATTTAACATAAGGCTACAGCCAGTTATCTTATCCTGGCATAAAGACTGGCTCTTTCTAATGGTAAATAAAGCCGAACCTCTAAGGCTCGTATCGTATTTCCTTTGTCAAGTCATTATGAACACAGACATCACAGGGGTTATGACTCTTCCTTCGTTGGAAATATCAACTCGCCTCTGATTACACATTCTCACAACCCACCCTCTTCAATTGACAGTTATTTCCTTTCAGATTAAACACATATCTTATTGTGTTAGAGGCACATATCCAGGGCCCAGTATGTGCACAATAAAATGTCACCAATAAGACACGGGAAAACAGTAGTGAGACATTGAAGAGAGGATGTGAATGAGTAAACTGAAGAGAGGAGATGAGCTCTCAGACAGCTGGAGAATAATTGCTGTTTCAAGTGTTGAGAGCTGGTGGGTGGACAGTTCTCATGATCCCTGCCTCAGCCCTGATTGTTTTGGCTGTTCTGTTTCTGTCTGCTGCTGTACTCCACCCACCCACAAGGTGTCCTCACTCTCTCATCCTGTTTCCAGATACCACACCTGCTCACCATTGTGTTGCCAGAGTTAAACATGTGAGTGTTTCTACTTTGGTGCTGTTAATGGTGCCTGCTCTTGGCTACCTGCCAGTTTGCCTGCAAGCCTGGTCTTCATTAAGGAATGTCACAGCACCATCCTGTTTGGGTCACCCTGTCCATGCTCCTACCATCAGCTATGATTTGACCCACATTGGTCAAACAGACAAACTGGGAGGACTTTTCGAGTGTCTAAGAGTCAGACTTCCTGGTTGTTGAGTACCTCTTGGAATCAGGACTCAGACTTTGCCCAACTGTTAGCACCTCTTCAGTCTTCTTCCATGTCTTACTTCTCCTAAACCTGTTCCCTGCATTCCCTGCTTCACGAAAGACCTGCTTCAAAGTAAGCAAGCACTGGGCCTGATAGCTACAACTCCATTTCTCCTGTAGCTAGCATTAGGCTATGCAGGTCTGCATCCTAGCTGCCTAGAATCAGTCCTACTTGCCCCCAGCCCATTTCCAGCGTAGGCAGTCTTGGGCCTTCTGGGTTTCTTTACCACCAGTGTGCTCTACTCTCCAGTTTGCTTATAAGTAAATAGACCCCTAAAGGATCATGGGTCAAAGTCCAATGGCACCTCCAGGGGGTGGCCAGGGGTAGCCATGGTCCAAAACCCGGGTCAACTGTTGTTAAATGAGACGGTCTGGTCTTCTGTGGTGTCGTATTTGTGTTGCCGCAAGTATCCTTGCGTCACTAATGTTGCCTAGCAATGTTGACAACCACCGGTCACAGCTGCAGTCGGAGCTGAATTAATGAGAGACAATGGAGAGAGATACAATAATGATTTTCTTTGCAATCATGTTTTTTTTCCTGGAAGAGATGGAGAAGCTTGATGCTTCTCAGGCTGAGAGAAGACCATGGCCATGTAAATTAACGTTGTTTAAACTGTGTAACGTAACGTAACTAATGTTAGTGAATGTACAGGCAGTTTGACATTTTATAAAAAGTGAGAAAATATTGCACGTTCTGCGATACGACGAGCTACGATTGCACATGTGCACGTCACGATGACGATGTGCACACGACACATGGTGCAGCCCTAATAACTAGCCTCTTTAGAAACAATGAATCACCTAACACATACACATAGCACAATAAAACAGGATTGTTGTGTGACTTTGATCATTAGTAACATTAAACGTAACACAATAAACACAATAAAAGTACATCAGTAGGCGTTTCCTTAAGTCTTTCTCATAGTTTTCTACAAGCCTATATACTACAGTATAATAAAATAATAATAATAACAGTGTGATTAAATTTCTGGAATTATGGCTTTTTAGTTTTGGTGTGCCACCCCAAGATTTTAAGTGGTCCCACCTGGCCACCCCTATGAAAATTTCTGCAGGCACCTCTGTCAAAGCCCCTTGACAAAATCTTGGATGTGACCTAAAACCTCTGGTGACCCCCAGTCAGACCTTGGTTGGCCAGTTTCACCAACAACCAACCAGGTTATCAATCTACCTCTGCTGTATTCCAGTCTGCCTTCACAGCAAGCATCGTCTCAGTTTGCTGCCTTCCTCCTGCTCATCATCCACAGCAGCTCTGCCTCCATCTATAGAGCTTCCACCTGTTGGCTCTGTCTTTGATCTCCCACCCAAGCTGTCCTGCCTTTTCTTAAGTACGTCCACTTGAGGTCTCCAGCCACCAGACCATCTGTGCAGTTTCCTCCCCACCCTTTTCTGCTGTCTACATTACATTTTGCTTCTTCTTATGTGTCCAACTGCCTACCTTCTATGCCTGCCCTCTTTTGTTTTTGTATTCAGGCAACACTGACTGCATCAGTCTACCTGTGCACCTGCACCTAGGTCCATTGTGCCTGCAATCCCACCATCATCACAACATTAAACTGTTTGTTTTGGGATAATGCACTTACAAAATTAATGTTTCGCTGTGCGTGTCAAATAAATCTGGAGTGACCCACCTCTCTCAGAAAACAACAGCATTAAGTAAATTGCTTACTTGTAAAAATATGAGTTTTGCCACTTTCAGAATTGATGCATCACAGTGGGGAACCAGCTCCGCAGTCACAAAGCCTGAAAATGCTCACATTAACCTTTCTTGTTCTTTATAAAAGCAATTTATCCTCTGAAATGATTTTCATTATCAGTTCCTGCAAGAGTGGAAGACATAACAGAAGTCCCTTATCAGACATCCCTTCTGTGTTAGCGCTGCAGCCTACTATTCCTGTCTGTGTGAAATGCTGCACACACGTAAAGCAAAAAGCATTAGCAGCATCTTTTAAAATCAGGGGCACGATTGTTCCCCCCTCGTCTTACATTTATCTTTATCTATGTCCTTATGTAGACTGCATCACAACAAATTCATTTTCTGAAAGAACTTTGACAGAATAAAACTTTTTCATGATGCCAGACAATCAAATTTAAAGTACAATCTAATCTAATGTACACCAAATTTCAATTCATGTTCACATTCAAGACTAGGCTCCCTACCCAAACGTTCCTAACATAGATTGGTTTAGCAAAACCACCCATCAGTGCTTAGTAGAATAATCTAGCTCCAGTTGAGGATGCTTATTATACTTTTATCCATGTTGAGAGTGGATAACAGACACAAACAGTCATGAATCAGATTGTGAGGTTACACTGTAGTCAGCTGGACAGTAGCTAGTGCTAGAATTAATCTCCCTCATGGCAGCAACAGTTCAGCAGGAGAATCCCTTCCTCTTTAGGAAGCTACAGTATATGGTTCAGGATGTAAGCTTAGGGTTAGGGCTGGTGGATTGTCCACTAATTAGGAGGTTAGTGGTTCACCTGAAGTGCCCTTAGGCAAGATACTGAACCCTATGTTGCCCCTGATGGCTGCTCCATTAGTCTGTGTGTGTGAGTGAATGGGTGAATCTGGAAAGTATCGTAAAGTGCTTTGACTGGTCAGTATAGAAAAATGCCATAGAAAGCACTATAGTCTGTTTACCATTCAGCCAGTTTTGCCTACAAAATAAAAGCATGAGAAAGTTCTTTTCTGAGTGTTGAACAGATTCTGTTGCTGAGACCTCTGGAATAACCAAGATATGATGTGTGGTATGAAAAAATAACACAATTTCAACAAATCATTCAAACTAATGTGTGACTGTGGATCACACACACACAAACACACACACACACACATACACACACACACACACACACCCAAAAAGCCTGTAATGTAATATGTAAGCAACTTAGTCCATCTTCGGAAGGAAACAGCTGGCTTGACTCTCTCCAGTAGTAACAAAATCTGTCTACCCGCATTTCTACAGCTCACTAATGAAACTAATTAACACATTACGCCTTGTTTGTGCAATTTACCAAATACTGAGGTGTAGAATAAACAAGTCAACATTAGTTTTACACAGTTTATACAGTGGCTCACTCCAGTTACATATTTACTTGACATCTAATATCAAATCTTACGAAAAAGTGGCCTTTTTTCAGCATATCACACTGTTAATAAACAGCTGTTGATCTTCAGAAAAACTACCTTGAAATAATTGCTAAAATCTTAGTTGTGGCTTACTGTTGATTTAAACTGCATTAACACTGTCACTACTAAAAACACAGTGATAAACTGAAATGCGAGCCTGTGTGATATCTACACCATTTACTTGGCCATTAGCATCCCACTAACTTTGCATTCGCCCATCTAAAAGCTTAAGAGGCTATTAGCCATTCTGACCCATATACCATCTGGACTTTTCTCTCTATTTACACACACACACACATACATCTACATATACATGCAAACATCTATCAATTCATGGAAATGCAACATGTTTAAATGGAGGGATTATGTTGTGTACAGGATTTCATCAGGAGTGGGACATTACTGACACAGCATTATCATGATGTTAGTGAGTCCACTGTGGGCAGTTCTGATGGGATGCTGATGTCAGATCATGTGAGGAGAGAGTGGATAATAACATTTCATTCACATTAAGAAAGGCTGAGGGAACAAACAGCAGAAAGACTTTTAAATGTTCATCAGCTGAGAGACATATTGGTTAACAACTCAAGGACGTTATTTTCTGTGGGAGATGGAGGGAGGATTTTTCAGGAGCAGTAGCTACTTCTCTTGAAAGTGATTTGGGGACTTCTCTGCCACAGGTTTTTGGAACTCAAGTGACCAACACTCTGTCTTACTTTGTTGTCTGACAGGAATCCTGAAGACACTGTCCTGCATGTATTTTGGTTAAATTTTACTTTGACTATTTTTCTTTTAAATAGCTAGAACTGAACCTCAATCAGACATAATGCAGAAAATTAGACTGGCCATTATCTACCATCAGGTAAAAAAAAAAGTAAAAGGTACAGTTAGTGCACTAATGATATAGAGAGTTCAATGGATTTTCTATTTTGCTTATTTTGGTTACACTGCCATTATCATAGTACTACAACCAAATTCATTTTCATTTTCTGTTATTTGTTGGACAAATGGTGCTGATTTTGTTTATTTCATTGTGAAATGAAACCTCAGCATTGTAGTGAGATGTGGAGAGAGCGTATTACAGTCCATTACATGTAGGTCTCAAAGGTGCCTTTCCATTAACCAGCTAAACATGAAACTGGAAATTGCAAACCTTAAAATATGTCATGAAAACAGGTACATTTCAAAAACACCCAAACTTTACACAACACTCATTGCTGTAGATTAGAACCCAGAATTTTCAACTAGGCAAATCTGTACTTTGGTAACTGAGCCATGAGTGACACTCAAAAGTCTTTGGGACTGAGCGCAGGGTAACACTCACTCTGTTTTTATGATACAAGGATTCACTTCAAAGATTTTGTTTGAAATGATCAACTGCTGATGCAACACACTGTGATGCACCATGCAGTACTGATAAATTCAGATTGTAGTAATTCTCAGTAACACTTTAAGTCTCCCTATTCATCGCCTACAAGCAGGAGCTATGAAAATAATAGGTAGAAATATTCAGACGTGGACACTCTTAAGCCTTTATTAATGGACACTTTCCAGTCTATTCTCACTATCCTAAAGAAGAATTAAGGCAAAAATGCCCCCCAAAATAATTGTGTCTGCAAGCGACCATGGAATGAACAGAAATATGACATGAAATTTATGCCATAATTCCCATGATATAATGGATGCAGGAGTGAAGAGCCAGTCAAGGCAAAATGGAGGGTCTCAGCTTTGGGCATTTTGCTTTTTAAAGGAGAAGTTCAGTTTTTTGCAACCTGGACCTTATTTCTAGCATAAAATACGTTCATTTACTCACCCATAGCATTTTGGTGTAACTTGGAGTCCTTCAGACGCTATTTAGTAGATCCATTAGAGATCCACATATATCCATATAATGGGAGTGATCAGGGAATGGACAATGCAGCCTCTAAATAAGACATTATCTGCTGTTCATTTCACCAATATGTTGTTATGAATCTCCAGTACTATTCCCCTGTGAGTTCAGAGTGGTTCAGAGTTGCCTTGTTATTGTTATCTGGGTTTTTTACAGGGGTTTTTACTAACCTAACTACTTCAATGATGTCACTGCCATGCACCACCGCAGCACGCCTCTTTCACTCTGTGCTCTGCCTGTGGAAGCTGAACTTCGTCCACAATGCAGTCTCTGGGCTCTGCACGTAGTTCCTGCTCCTCATTGCTTGGTAGTTGCTCTGACCTATACTGTCAGCTGTGAGACCTAACTGTACAGTTGTGTTCCAGGTGTCAAATCAACTGAACTTCCCAAAGGTGGGCTGCAGTCAAGGTGTGGAAACATCTCAGAGATGAGCACGTGTACTTCTGTCTGTCTATTCTGATATTTCAGATTTTCCTTTTTTTTCTTTCTTTTTTTTTTACTAAAGTTGCAAAAACCTCTAAAATTGTTACTTTGTCATCATGTGGAACGGAGTGAAATTTGATGAGGGAATAAAATGAATTCAAATGATTTCAGCATGAGGCTGCAACATGAATTTAAATTTCAAAACTTTGCATTCAAATGACAGCAGCTGTCAGTAAAAAAAAATAATAATAACAATAACATGGTCCAAATAAAGTGCCTCAGTGCTTTCAAACAATGATGTAACTCCACTGTAATCCACATGCACCCACTCCCCTCCACTGTCTCTCTGTTCATGTCTGTCCTGCTCACTAATTTCTTTACGTCTGGAGAAAAGAAAGTGAGAAATGGCAGCAATGATGGCAGAGCAGGATTTAAAGAGCAACAGAGATAGTAATATGTTAGCATAGCTCAACTACACACATACACATATGTGTGACACATGGTACACAGTGCATGTGTTGAGTTTCTCTCTATAAACCCTGACTCTGCAAAGTCCCTGTTGGTAATGGTGGTTCATATTTCTTGATACATGAATAAAATAAAGTGAACTAGTGATTTTACAATTTTGTTCATGACATATCAAAGTAATTCATGTCTGAATTCCAAGTTTTTCTTCATTTTTGCCAGCTTCTTTGCACACAGAGGTGGTGCAAAGCAGGAAACAGAAAGCTCAGTCTGATCGTTGGCCCCTCTCCAGGAACATGATGCCCTTCCTCTCCTTTTTCCACCCACACTGTTCTCGGTTTGTGCTATTTGTGGACCACGAAGCAAAGAGCTTTATGTATATATATATTTGTGTGTTAATGTGTGTGTGTGCTTATGTGAATGTGTGTGTGTGTGTGTGTGTGTGTGTGTGTGTGTGTGTGTGTGTGTGTGTGTGTGTGTGTGTGTGTGTGTGTGTGTGTGTGTGTGTGTGTGTGTGTGTGTGTGTGAAAAGCAGGTGCAGTTTGTTGCAACTCTAACCCAGGTGCAAATGTTCAGCGTGAACATGACCCAAAAAATTCCATTCCAGGTGATTCATGTGTGAATTCATGATTTGAATTATGACCAAACAACTACACACACACACACACACACACACACACACACACAACAAAACAATACATTTGTTTCCATGGACAACATTATATAACTTCACAATTAACTCTGATCACTGATGCATAAATCAAAGCGGTTCATGTTTTTCATAGTAGTTAACTTACAATGGAGATGCTGCTAAATGAAAGGCAGAGCACAGTGACCATTCTGACTCTCCTGTCTGAAGTCAAGCGTAGAACTGGCCTCAGGTGGGGGGGCATGATGCTGATATAATAAATAATGATATAATGCCATTTCATGCATTTATATACTTGTATGCCCACCTTTATTTCAGGTGTAGGAATGCAAACATATACGTTGGCGACAGACTGAGTGACAGGGTTGAGTGAGTGTTGTAGTTTTCTAATTGGTCGCTGCTCTTTTAAATACATTAATCACGAATGACTAGTCAGCCAAGCTGATTTCATGCAGGACACAGAGGAGATTTGATTGATAACAGAATACAGATGTGCTTGTGACAGGGTGACAGTAATGCAGTCTAATGGATGCAAACCCAAAGATAAACAAGAAGCAGCAGCGTTGGAAAATGGAAAATGGAAATGTATTGTCATGAAATATCAATTTTAATTTGAAGTTCTGCAATTCTGAAGAAGACTGAGTGGAGCGTTTTTAGGGACAGAGAAGTTGTATAAAAAATCACGACTAAATAAATACATGCATGCATCTGTGCCTTATGTTTTTGCTCTAAGCTTTGGTAATTATTGAACATTTGTTTAGTCCAATTCATTCCCGAACTGCTTTAGACAAATCCACCAGGATTCAGCTGGGAGAAATCAGCTCGAAGGATTATGTTTTCTAGTTTTCCAAACAAGCAGTGTGAAAAACAGCAGTCAGTGCTGGAACACCTTGCTACCTTTTGAACCCTTGAGTCTGACTGTCAGCACTACAGAGAGGCACTACAGAGAGGCGCTGGGGTAAGGGATTTTTTTTTTATCCTAAAGCTTCTATAAAAATAGGCCACATATACTGCTTGTGTCTTTTCAGCACAGGACCCAGATTTTAGCAAAGTGACAAGTCACCTCAGTGTCACTCTGGAAGCCAGGAACCCAGGAAAAATGTGGAGTGTGTTTCAATATTTGTATTATGAAAGGTAATTAAGTATATACTGTCAGGACACATGACGTGTTCCACATCAGTGTTCTATAATCAGCTGACAGAGGGTGAGGGCAGAGTACACCTATCTATCACAGGGCCACATATAGGGACATATAACCTCACACACTCACATTCACAACTATGGGCAACATAGAGTCGTAAATCAACCTACTGTGCATGTGTTTGGACTGTGGAAGGAAACTGGAGAACCCAGAGAGAACCCACACAGCCCCAGGGAGAACATCTAAACTCCACTCAGAAAGGCCCCAGGCCCAGGAGTCAAACCTTTTTGCTGAGAGGCATTAGTGCAAACCACTGTTCCACCAGATAAATGCATTCAAATATATATATATATTTAAAACAGAAAAAAAGCCAATGTTGAATTGTGAACTATGCCAAGGTTCTCCTTCTTTTTCTTCTGTATCTTGCTCTCAAGTGTTGGACTTTATATTACTGTAGTTGGCAGGTGATTCAGGTTATAAAACACTCTGAGAAGTCAGTGGAGTTTGGGTTGATAAGTTTTCAACTGTGTGTTATGTCACAGATTTAGGACTGTAAGTATAGAGCATTAGGTCTGTAATGGATTAGGCTGAGATGTAAGGTTGAATGACCTGCTGAGAGGCAGGTTAAGCTGGATCAATTCAGTGGAACATCATGACAGACTACTGTGCAGACTGGCCAAGGATTCATATCAAAAAACAGTTAAATGTACAGTTGAGGATGAAATTATTAACCCCCCTATGAAAATTTCACTGTTTTGTAAGTATTTTTCCACATGCTGTTAAACAGAGTGAAGATTTTTTTAAACATTTTTTTTTTATTTTGAATGCTTGCATTAATTTACTTTGCACACAGAAATGCAATTATTTCACAAAAACCAAAAACGACCAGGGTCAAAATCATTAGTCCCCCTGATGCTAATACTCAGTTGTACTGGATAACAGCGTGCAGTTGTTTGTTTTAGTTTTCAACAAGTCACTGACACATCTACATCTTCTTTGGGAAACCTCTCAAGCTCCTCCAGATTTGATGGTGTTCTGGCATGGACCTTCCACCTTGACGAGATTTCCAGTTCAAAGACACACAGAAACATCCCCACAGCATAATACTCTCACCACTGTGTTTCACTGCAGGGACGGTGTTCTTTGGGTTATACGCCTCTCACACACATACATTCCCCCCTCACATATACATATTTTCACTCTCACTGATACATTTCCTTTTACATATTACTTGTAGTATTAAATGTATACATTGATTGCATGTACATGAGAGCAAAGTGTATGAATGTGTGCATAAAAATATATGAAGCCCTCCACCACCTAGCTCCATCCTACATATCTGACCTTCTTATCCCCCACCGCCCCACCCGTGCCCTCCGTTCCTCTTCCACCCTCTCACTGACTGTTCAACCATCCATCCTCAAATCCTTTGGCGACAGAGC
>OMNW01035351.1:9789-22650 GCA_900303245.1 Selene dorsalis | reverse complement strand
AAAATATTGTCTTTGTTGAAAGGCTGTAGAAATTATATAATTCTAGTGTGTATATATATATATATATATATATGTATGTGGACTTTTTAATGCACCATTGTCATTTGTTACAGCCCTCAGCCCATGTCTGTGTCTTGTCTGTGTATGGTGTGTATGGTGTGTGGGTGTGTGGGTGTGTGGGTGTGTGTTGCAGGTTGCTGGAGTTCATGGCTGGCTGGGAGCACCTGTGCCCGGCTCTCTGTTAGGCTCCCTGATATAAACCCGCTGCCCTGGGCTGCCTCCCTCTCCCCACTCTTCTCTGGGTCCTCCATCCTGCCACACTTTCTGTTTTGTTTTGCACCCGACAACATGCATCTCACACACGACATAGCACACAAGCACCCTCATACACCACTGACACTCACTTCCACACTCACTCCATCATCTCAGTTGTAATCTCGACAATAAAGCACTTTGTATTGTTCCACATCGCGCTGCCTTCTCCACATTTTCTTGCGGCCTTGGAGCCAGACGTAACAGATTACAGATTACATTTTGACACAATTTATAGTTTTTTAGTAGAACATGACTAAATTGTAACTGGAAATATATAACATTTTAGCTTTAGCTTTAGTTGATACATTAAGTCCATTAATAATGTTGTTCGTTAGACATCACCCTATTTTGTTTTTACCTGCAAGAGTCTTATTTTGAGGGACTGAACAAATGTGTAGTCCAACACGTGGTGTCAGCCATCTTGGATATTGAAAATTTTCACAGCACTTACATTTGGTTGCACCTATAGGTGACAGTCGATAGAGTTTTGAATTTCAATATCTAAACTGAGGCATGTACAGAAATTGGCTTTTGAATAGGTGTTCCACTGTTGAGACCACTATGTGTACCCTCAGGTGAAAACTAAGAGGTCAGTACAGGAAGTGTTGTTTTTGATGCTTCTGAGTTGGCTTCATTGTTCAGCCTCCCAGGTTGCAGCTTACTGTTAACATGTTAATATGATGGTACCAAGTAAAAGTAAAATAATGTGTATCAATATCCTCCTAATACACTGAGCTGCAGGCTAGTCTTCTCTAACCATCTACTTTGTGCCACTCTGCGATATGAAACATCAGAAAACTCAGGCCTGGGGTGCTCAGTGGTCGAGGGAGTGTATCCCATGTTGGCGTTGCCCAGGGCAATGATCACTGGTTCAACTCTTAACTCTTTGCTGCATGATGTTCCCCAGTCTTTCTCCCTGACAAATGAAGGTATAAAATGCCCAAAAATAACTTGGAAAAAAAGGAAACTCAGGCCTGACTTGACTCACTAGCTGGCACCCATCTCTGTTGAATCACCCATACTAAAACCCCTGTAGATGGCTCAGAACGTGGGAGCCTGTCTGGTCTTCAATCAGCCTAACTCATCAACCTACACTGCCTAAACCGCGGCTGTCTGAATCATAATCAGGTCACTAATGCTGCCTTCAGAGTAACTTCTGGTTGTGCTCCATCTACTTAAATTCAGTCACACAGCCTAATGCTACTTCTCTTCCACTCTGTTCCCCTAAGGATCATCGTCTGGTATCACCATCCCTGCACACAAGACAGTCTCAGTCCAGACTGTTCTGTTCTGTGGTTCCCTGATGGTAGAACAAGCTGCCAAATGCTCTCAGAGCAGGTGCATCTCTCCGTCTTCAAAAATCTCTTGAAGACTCATCTCTTTAGAGAGCACCTCCTCTCCTAACACCTCTAACACCCAAACGTGTCTAATTAGCTCTTACTATCAACTGTCAGTGCACCTCCTTGCACTTGAACAGATGCAGTACTATGTACTTACACCAGGGTGAGCGCTGAAACTTTAGTGATGCCCCCTCACTTATAAGTCAATAATACGGTTAGCAAGTACTAACAGGGAAAACAGCAGTATAACCACCAGTAGCCTGTGAGAATATACAGGACCAGTGAGTGCAGAATATTTATACATCAATTACATTTCAATGTGTGTGTGTTTTGAGTGTTTTAGTGAGAGCAGATGCTTGGTGCAGAGAGGAAGTTCTTCTTGGAAAATAATTAATGAATGTAGGTCAGAGAATTTGTTATTCCTCTGCACTGATTTTAACTGTACTACAAATAAATCTTGAGACCACAGGCAGGCAGAGCCTCATCCAGCCTCCCATGCTGCTCTGCTGAGGCCTGGTGAATGTGTGGAGAAGGCTGCACACAAAACTCCAGACTGATGTCTTAAATGTTTTTAAATTTTGCAAAATGGGCCAGTTGGTTGGCAATGCTATATCTTTTTTTTTATCCAAGACATTTTACCAAAGCAAATATTGTCATTTTGATTCAGTTTTATTTTTGATGAAAAAACTAGCCACACATAATACATACTCATGAGATCTATAAAAGATCAGGAGACTGATATTATATGTGGAAATGGAGAAGTGACTCCACAGGAAATGGCTGAAGAAATGACTCTGAGCTCCTGAGTTCCTGAGCATCACAGAGCTGAAGGCTCCCTTTGGATTTTTCTTTGGCCTGACAACACACATGGACAGAACAAGATAATCCACTCCTCTGACACTGGGGAAGAACTAACAGAACCTGGCCAGATAAGAAAGCGAGCTGTTGAATTTTACTCCCTCTGCATCAGTGAGTATGTGGAGAGTGACGTGCCGTTTGAGGGGTTCTGCAGTGAACTGCTTCAGGTCTCAGAGGAGATGAAGTCTCAAGTGGAGAGGCCTGTGGAGGTGCAGGAGCTTCATGCCCAGCATTCAGAGCATGTAGAGACAGAAGGCTCCAGGAACACATGGCCTCATTGTCAAGTTTTATTCAAGCTTTCCAGGACATTTATGCAAATGATCTGTTAGGTATTTTTAAATGAAATCTGTCCACAGGTTCACTTCCACTGTACTGCCACAGAACTTTTATCACTGCCTAAACATGGTATGAGCTGCAGGACATCAGGGACTGGTACTGAGGATCTCTCCTCTGTTCGGATCACAACATTAGGGACGTTTCCACTGAAGGAACTTCGGGGTAATTTCATGGGGAAAAGGCAGTTGGTGCATGTCTCCATAGCAGGAACCACCCACGAAAGACCATTTCCCAGACCTTTTCTGGGGGCTAAACAAGTCCCTACCTCGAAATAGGTACTCTGGGCGGCCTCAAGAAAACTCCAGGGTGGGGCTAGATGTTTACTTGGTGCTGATTGGCTGTACTCAGAGCGGAATGTGGTGCCAATAGAAAGCGCAAAAATAAGTGAAATTTTTCAAGTTCAACACAAGAACAGCATCAGTAGAAAGCATCTATACACAAAACAAAAAAAAAACAACAAGCGCAGTAAAAGAAGACAAGTGGACAGGCAAGTGATCAAAGCTGCGTTTTTAAAACCCAGTATTATTAGAAAGCGTCTACACTGCCAAAAAAAAACAACAACAAGAGCAGTATAAAAAAACTACCACACTATGTTTGCGCAATGATTATGTCGCCTCAAGAGTCCGGCAGGTCCTGCTCTGCAGTGGAGACAGGGGACGAGAGTTCCTTCCCCCTCCCTTTCCCAGGAACTTCATTAGTGGAAACATGGCTATTCTGTCTAAAGCCTCGGTCATTTAAGAATCAGATCTGCCATCAGAGCCAGACATACTGTGCGCTGGTCATCAGTACATCATATCTAACTAAAATGTACGTTTTGGATGTCTCCAGCTAATTGGGTAAAAACTCTGGTCTGATTTTTCTAGATCAGCAGAAAAGCTTTTGACTGTGTGGAGCGACGCCTCCTGTGAGAAACTACAGACAAGTTGTTGTACAGTGATGTTGGGAGTGTGCTTAAGTTTAACGGAAATTTCTTTGCTTCTTCCTGAGTGCATAAGGCATCCAACAGCTCCTACAAGTCCCAGGTCCCAGCTCTGTCAGCTAGGTACAGGTGGTAGAGGCTGCAGCTGGTGCAGGCTCACTAAAACTGAACACAAGACAGTACCAAAAAAGTCCAACCCCAGCAACCATACAGCTTTTCAACCCTTTTATTCGACCCATAGCAGTGTCTCCTGAGACAGCTCCTCCAGTTGGGCAGCTAGGCCTTGATCAAAAACCCACAGACTGCACCAGGAGTGGCATACCTACCTTTGTTGCTATGGTTACTATAACAAAAGTGATGTATTTGTTAGGTTCAGAAAAAGATCATCATTTGAGTTAAACTAACCCTAACCCTCAGACAATCGTTGTTATCATGTTTCAATAAAAAGCGATGGTTAACTTTCTCATATAATCATATTTAAACAGATGCTGCTCTCTCATGGGAAACAAACCTCATTCTCTCATGTCATGCTCCTGTGTTCAGTTGACCCATCCTTCCACCCCAGCCACCTGATGCAGACGTTGCTTCTCTTTATACTATGTCACCACAGTTCTTCCTCTGCTCCTGTCATAGATAGAGGTCAATGAAACATATCTGTGGGTCATAATAACCTGCTGCACAGACGACCTATAGGCTGGTGTCTGGAGCCGTCCCTCAGGGCTCTGTATTTCTTGGTAAACTCGGTGCTCTCCCTCTGGAATTCAAGCTTTATCCACTGAAGGTTTTTACCTGCAACCAGACCTTGCTGTTGTGTTTATCAAATATCTGAGTGATGCAGATTTGTTGGATGATACTGCAAAACAGTTTATATATATCAGCAGTGATGGATGAACTGGAGAAAAAGTGAGACCCTTGTTGTCAGTGAATAGTGTGATGCTCTCAGTTCTTCTCCAGAGTCTGGCCTGGAAAAAGTCCCTCTGTGGCTATAAATGCTGGTCCAGAGGAAGTGGACTCAGTAGGCGGACATGGCTTTGATAACCTGGCCGGCAGAATTGCCACCTGCAGGGTACGTTTAAGGAACCTGACAGGACCAGGATGAGGTGTTTAGAGAAGTGAGCGGCGGCTAGATGCTGCTCTGTCTTATTCTAGGTGAAGTTTTTAAAGTTAAGTAGGTTACATGTGTTTCATCAGTGTTCTTTAATCCTCTTCAAGGTTGGATATCTGAAGTGGCAGGCAGACTACACAAATCTCTTTTATTTACCTCTGAACTACTCATAATGTCTTTCTCATTCAACTGCTGAGGTTTATTTGTGACTTTTCTTGAAGACGACTCCCCGGGAAATTCAAATTTTGAGGGAGTGCCACTCTCTACACTCGCTCCTCCATCCTGTGGGAATACATGTTCCTATTTTATAAGCCATGTTTTCTTATTGCCTCCTATTTCTATAGACTGTGTGCACTCAGTCTGTAATTTGATGGTAAACATCAGTTGCTGTGCTCCGGTACACCACCTCTGTCATTTTAAGGCCCGGTAACATTTTTGCTTTGTGCATGTGATTTTGCGCTCTAATAAGTGAGGTATTTTTGTTTTTGTTATGTTATCTGGTGACTCTGATACTTTTGATCCTCTCTCTATCTCTCGTGTGTCTTTCTCTCTCTCTCCCTTTCATATATATAAATATATATATACATATATCTTTCCCTCCCTTCTCTCATCCCATCTAAAATTGCTCATACCTCCTCTACTGCGTGGGAGTAATGTAGTTTCCCCCTTCTCCACCTCCTCCATCTTGCTACTTCTCCTCATTTCTTCTTCTTCTTCTTTTTTCCTCTTTCTATTCTCTCCTGTGGCCCAGTGAGTCTCTGCAAGGGTATGTGTCTGCATGTTAAGTATGTGTGAAAGAGAAAGACAGAGACACTGACAAAGTGATATTAAGAAGAAAAAGTGACAAAGACACAAACAGGCAAGATGCACAAGACAAAGGGAAAAATATACATGGGTAATAGCAATATGTATGTGAATGTGTGCAAGAGAGAGAGAGGGAGAGTGCGAGGCAGAGGCTCCTCAGATCACTGACTTGGTGTCCTACTTACTCACTCTGCAGCACACCCAAATAACAACCCTGAGCTGTGATATAATACACCCAGAACACACAGACACAGAAATAACCGCTTACATACACACACACAGTGAGGAACTTACACACACTAAACAACAACAGCAATGTCACATCCTGTACAGACACACACCCCCATCTTCGCAACACACAAACTCCGCTATAAGTCGGTCTCTCCTCCATGAACACACCAGGGGTGATGCAGTCTGTTTTGTCTTTTTTTTTCTCCTGCTTTTCCTTTTTCTCAAGTGGGCTATCTGCCACCCCCCACCCCACCCCCACGCATCCTCCTCTGTAACAGGGACAGAGGAGAGACACACTCAAATTTCACTTTTCTTCCCTCCAGCTTGGAGCGTATACTGATGCAAAACACGCTCAAACATGAGCATTAACCCAAATCAGGTCCCATCAATGCCAGATACAGTACCACAGCCTTCATAGCTCAAGCTTATTTGCTTGAGGCCTTTAAAATGCAAAGAAACAAACAATGATGGACCTCAGCGACAATGAGTTGTGAGTTGAGTGGATACAGAGCTCCATATTCATCAGCCAAACAGAAGGAGATATCTGCTCCCCTGCTGAGCATGGCTATTTACCATAGACTGTGTATAAAAATGGACACCGCCTCCGTGATGCCACAGTAGTTTGCTCCCCATAGACACGTGTGTACACCATATTGGCCACTGTAGCCCATTGCTGCCATATTGGAATGGATAAGATTGTCACAGGAATAAGTGGAGGAATGTTTAAATTTCTAAGTCAAATTTAAGGCATCATATATTTAAAGGGGAACTATGCAAGTCCGGTCACTTTTCCTCTGTTTTGCTAACCCTCCTCCCGGCCATGTGCATTTGTTTTCACTGCAGCCGACGAGAAAGCAATCCACGGAGTGGGGAATAACATTATTTATCATATACCTGTTATGATGTGTATATTTATGTAGTCTTATCTGTCATAAACAAGAGATTACAAGTGACGGGGCGTGTTTGTGTCGCGGTGCACAGAGACAAGAGCTGGGACACCAGGTCGAAGAGACGCCAGGTGGAAGACAGAGAGCCTCCATTCTCCCTGTAACACGTTACAAGTCATTTATCTAACCATCACAATTACTCTGAAGCTGTTTAATTAAGGTAAAAATCCTGCACAGTTCCTCTTCAAGGGTTTATTAATTGCGATTGATTGTGAGAAGTGTTTATCAATGTTAAATTTACATGAATAAAATAACTAATGTAGTGTGGAAAAAATGATAATAATCTTGAATGTAAGTAGGACTCTGAAATGTTAATGTTATAGAGTTTATTTAACAGGTCAGTCTTGACCGGTCCAATATGGAGGCAACAGTGATGTACGATCAGGCAACAAATCACCAGTCATCTTAGGAGTGCCTGATTCTGCATAAAGTACATAAATCATCCCAAAATGGGCAAACGAGGCACATGTGGAGCTGAGACTCTGTAGCGTATGAGTTTGCAGCACCATTATTGACACCCACCTGTCAGTCAAAGCTGCAAGCCCTCAATGCAAAATTTTAAGTTTTAATACAGCCTTATGTTTAACATGTTTATTTCTGTTGTAAAGGTGGAGATTTTAACATGGGAGTCTACGATGACTGACTCACTTTAGGCAGCCTTACAGTAATTGGCCTTTTAAAGACGTGCAGTTTTTAATCTTTATTTTATTTTCACATTCATATATTACTCTAGGCTCATTGCTCTTTCTAGTTATTTGTATTGGCACCAGAGCAAATTAAATTTAAATTTTATTTAAAGGCCTCATGCTGTGCACTTTTCTCAGGGTTTATTTTACCTGTTTATATCCCTAACAAGATGTATCAATGGCTTTAAGTACCTGTGATCCGCTTAGTATCGTTTTACAGCTCCTTTCTGTAGCCTCTTAATGTAGCTCTAGCAGGCACAGGTCTTTTAGCCAATCAGAGTTCTTTGAGTTCCAACAAACAGCTGTGTGCCGACGGTGGATGTCTGTGGAGGGTCAGTTTGAGCTGACATGCTTGTACTTCACGGAGTGTGGTGATGACGAGACAGATAAAGGAGTGTTATTGGCCGAGTAAAACTGATTTCAACCTGCTCACGAGAGGATACATAATCATGAGCATATGAAATGAGAACAGCAGCACAAAACTGTTCACTGCCTTTAAACAGCCACCGTAACAGTAAAAAAAACACTGTGTCTGAACTAAGTTGTGTGACAGTTACATTTCTCTTTCCGCATGTAATATATATGCTTCACATTCATTGCCGTTAACAGCTGTACGGTTACCGGTAATCCAGTCGTCCAGCCGTTAACGGCAATTCAGTTAACGCTGGCGACGGCTAGCACTATCAAAGACACAAATGAAAAACGTTATATCTTTCGAACATGTTACCATCTTCATGAGACAGAGTTTATCTTACTGGTTGCGGAGCAGAAGTCAGCTCAGACAGTGCAGGGAGTGGAGTGTCTTTTATCCAGCATTGTACTTTGCCATGGGGGGGGTTCAAATAAAATTCTGCTTAGGGCCCCAATTTGGCCATGGGCGGCCCTGATTGGCACATGCTCTGTCTGCTGGCTCTGTGGTATCTCCCCTGTTAATATAGCTTTTATTTGACTTTTTTAGCCTATTTATTTATAACTCTCCATAGTTGACTTCAACCTGTTGCACTGATTGTATTAAGACCATGTCACTTGTCAATGTCAGTGTCCTTCTGTTTGACATTCATTTGTCTTTTGTATTGTGTACTGTATGTTTGTATTTTATGCCTGCAGCTATGTTGTAGTATGTGCCCAAGAGAAATTTCCCATCCGGGACAATAAAGTTTATCTTGATCTTGAAATTATGAAATGATTGTGTTAAATCTGATTCTGTATGTAAATGCATGTAAATTTGTTTGTTTGTTTGTTTGTTTGTTCTTTAGCTGATTCATTACTGTAAACATTTAGTGTTGTGTTGGTCCTGAGTTTGTCAAAGTACAGCTAACTTTGTAAAAGCAGTGTCTGTGTTGCCTCAGTCTGGGGCACCAAAGTCAGGACTTATGTCATTCTTCCCATAGAGGCTTTCATAATGGAAAAATACAGTTTTATTTTGCTGATAAGGGACAGCACTGTGGGACTGTTCACCACTCTGATACAGACTGAAATATCTGAAGAACCATTAGATCACCATGGCATTTTGTGCAATGATGGCCTCCATATGAGACTGGCTTTAAACTTTTGACTTTTCTACAACAAACACCAGACGTTTTGGTAAATAGCAACACGTACAAGGATGTGAAGGAGGCCTACATTTCTAGATCTATACTCTTACCACTGGTGTAGCTTTGCATGATTATCTGTTAAATAATTGATTATTTATCTCAAACTGCCCGTTACACAGCCCCTCAGTTGGGTGTCTGACTGAAACGGCAATATTATCTGCATGGGCCAACTTATGCATGAGTTAGCACCCAGCGTGCAGCACCTCACCCTCTGGAGGTTCTGAAACAAAATATAAAACTACTAAGTAACACAAATGATTTTGAATGGAAGCTTCTCAAATGCATTCATTTGTGTCCAAGCCCTAATCTGACCCAGAGTACGAGCGTGGACGGCATGAACATCTGCTGAAACAAAGATTATGACATGCCGTCTCTCTTCGGCAAATATTACACTCATTACCTAACAGTGTGCCATAATGGTGGATTTAGTCTTTCACCAAACTATTGCACAGTAAACCTGCACTGTTGATAATTTGGATGATGGGATATGCTTATAATTCTACTCAAATCATGGCAAAGAAACTCACAAGTCAGAATAAAGCTGGAGGCTTTGAGGGAGTCCTGTCACTGCACAATTCATTCATTCACTAATTTCTCTGAAAAAAATTATGAATTCTTATTTAAGAGGTCTTTGTTTATGCTGAAGCATCAACAGATCCTAGCTATAGCTTGATATCCCTTCTAGGGTTGGTGCTATCACAAACATTGCTGCCTCTAGCAGTGCTGGGCAGACATCTGGTGCACTGAAGAAAACTCAGGATGAGAGTTTGACAGTTCATCAAATCGGCTGCAATGAGCAAAGAAAGCTAAGAAACTGATGCTTTGAAGAGAATGTCTCTCCACTTTGAAGCCAAGAAACGTCTACTACATTTGTCAAGTCTCTCGAGTGAAGTTTTGCAATGTTTAAGAACTGCATGCTCACAAAACAACAATACCCATGGTGTCTTGAAGATGACATCCAGTAAAAGTAAAATTTCTTTCAGACTATTTAGTGTGCAAAACCTTTGTTAAGATGTTTAGTAGATAATAATGTTAAATAACTATGTCAAATTATTCAGTTCAAGGAGAGAGGTGTTAGTACATGCATCAAAGTATCACACTTTCACAGAATCTCCCATGATTCCAAAGTCAGATGATAAGACTTAAAACAGCAAGGGCTTACATATCCTTACTTCAAATCCTTGGTGTGGGTGAAGCTTCAAAGATTCTGGATTCTACAATTCCCATTATGCTGCTAGAAAGCATCTTTGATTAAAAGTCAACTATAACCACCCAATCAGGGTTTAAGGCATCATCTGCTACTGTTAACCCATGTGTAGCAATGTACCCAGCCTCTGTGTATTATCTGTCAAATGACTTAAAGGGATAGTTCAGTAGTTCAGTGGTGTGAGGTGGTCATGAATAATCAGCAGTAGATTCTGTTCAGTGCACACCCAGGGAGAAGAGCTGGAGACTAGCAGAGCTATGTGCTCCACGCACAGAATCACACAGACTCTTTTAAAAATGGGTCCCCAAACAATTCAATATCCATTTATATGTCCACTTCATATAGAATTTTTTCTGCAGTTCTGCACTGTGCAGCACTGCAGCCTCAGGTCATCTGGAGGCAGCAAACAAAGTGTTGTTCCACAGGAGATAAACTGCTGAAAGCATTCTACCAGGTGAATATTTGGACGAATGTTGAGTTGTTTTGGTGGATTTTTGCTCAGCAACACATAGCTCTGCCACTTTGCTGGTGCTGCCGATTGGCTCCCCAAACTGGGAGTGCACTGAACAGAATCTACTGCAGGTAATATACCAATTATTCATGAGAACCTGCTCACTTGTGATTCCATAAAAAAATATTTTGTTTTCATTTCCATATGATTCCATATGATCATTTCCATATTTCCAACAGAAGGCAATGCTAATTTCTGGGATCAGTTTTCCCTGGATAAAAGATAACACCCAGGTCTTCCTTGATGCTATGGGTAAAACATAGTCTGAATCATTCTGATACTGATTGTAGGGTTGGTCACAATTTTAATCAATGAAAATGTCTCGAAAACAGAATGAAAAAGCCAGAAAAGTTGGCTGTGAACTAATTGCAGGATGATTAAGGAATCTGTTAGGTATAAAAAAGATGTCATCGGCGTATAGACTGTTTTTCAATGAGTATATGAACAGTGCAAAAAAGTAATAGTGACGATGGGTATCCCTGCCTAGTATCTATGTTTTACCATTGGCTTGGTCTTGATTTAAGGTTAAGAAATTGCAGTAGTATTATGTGATTTTTTTCAATTTGAAACACTGGGGTGAGCAAAGGGAGAAATGTTTTCAAAATTCCCCTGGGTATCCATCTAAATCTGCATGGGACTTTGTAGTCAGGCATGAATAGTAGTGATTTCGTCTGCCTGGGTTGAACATCAGCCACTGTGGATATAGTGTAATAGATTGGGGTGTATAGTTTTGAGTAATAATACCTGAATGTGTCATTTATTGCAGTGTGGTCTTGTGTAGTCGTTCTGGAAACACTTACTATCGGTGTGATGGAAGTCTTTCAGTTTGTTTTTTAAACTGATTAAGTGAAGTAACTTCATGTTTGGTTCTGAGATTATGTTTGTAGGCGTTGAAGAGGACAGGGCATCCGATCTGTTCACCTCTTGCTGTAGAAAATCTTCTCTTACAATTTCATCTTTTGTTTGTCTGTGAAGTATGCTTTTATTCTGCAGCTTAGAGCTGCTTGTACTGTATCTCAGAGAGTCTGTAGTTTTATCAGAGGCTCTGTTGGTTTCTGGAAAGGATGAGCCCTGCTCTTGTTAAAACTCGTACTTTGTGGGGGGGGGTATTATTAAAGTGCCATGTAGGTATGAGATGTGAATTTCTATCAGTTAATTATAGCGTGATTGTCTGAAATAATGTGAATGTTGAATTCTATTGCTTTTCAAGAGAGTGTTGTTGATAAAGCAGTCACTATAGATGGAGTATGCTTTGTGGCGCGAGGAAAAGAGAGACTGTTCTCTGTTGTCTGGATGGTGTAGGTCGTAGTTAAGAAGTGGAAAGGCTAATGCAAGTTGAAACAGATGAGCAATTAAGATCTCAGTTTAATTCAGTTAAAATCTCTTCCTGGAATAAAGTGGGGATTGTGAAAAGTTGGCTAATTCTGAAAAGAGGGAGAGAAAATGGAACTCATATAGATACCATTACACTGCTACTTCTTAATCTGAATGATCAGATAGAATATCTAAAGTGTTGTTTTGGGCTGTCTTCGACTAAGGATTTTCATCGTCAAATCTGATTGGTCAGATTTTGCCTTTAGTCTACTAATCGTTGAATCATGTTGTTTTTTCCCTCATTGATTAACGATCTCATTTGTGTCTCTTTCGCTCCAGAGAAAAGAGCTAAAACACCCAAATAAACTAATTTAACTCTTCAGCTGGCAGAAGATAACAATAACAGGACATTCTACATCCATCCTTTTCCTTATGTCACTCATTAGGCTCGCGTTCACACATCACCATCTCTCTTTTGATGGTGGTGATGAGTATAGTCCCATTGTTGTGTGGGCATGATATGCACATCAGCGCTTGTATAGTCGTCGAGTGTCACAGCACCATGGACAGCGCTGTTTTTGTGTGTAGTGAGTGTGTGTGTGTGTGTGTGTGTGTGTGTGTGTGTGTGTGTGTGTGTGTGTGCATACACAGGTGCTGTGCTGCACGATCGATAGACAGAGACCGCGTCACTCA
>OMNW01035350.1:0-33350 GCA_900303245.1 Selene dorsalis | reverse complement strand
TGTCCTCCAACAAAGAGAGAGGAGCCTTCCGCCACTGCTGCTTCTTTGATCCATCAAGGTGTTATGAAGTGGATGATCCGTGTTGTTCAGGATGGCCTCCATCATCCTCATTGTGTATCTCTCCACCACTTCCCCCAGAGAGTCCATCTTTACTCCAATCACAGAGCCAGCCTTCTTAAATATAAAACTAATGACAAGCAACAGGCCACTGCTACTACTGTGCACTAACACCACATGATTTGTATAGAAACAGTTCTTTCAACTTCACTTACTGCAATTGATTTGTCTGAAAGCAACATGTTGAGCTCTGGCACGGTAAATCTCAAAAGCTCTAAATCCACCCAAGTTCACCTTGACGGACATGTGGAGTGAATTCAGACAAGTATTACTGATTGAGTGAAAACTCCCTGGATTAGTTGTTTTCAAATTCGTCCACTACTCACATTTCCCTAAAAGCATAAAACGATTGATAAAACCAACCATTTAAAAAAGTTGGGGGATTGTTTTTTAAATAGCTTTTTGGGTGAGAGCTTGCAGAGCAGAAAACAAGAAAAGAAAAAAAACAAACAAAACACAGGGAGGTTACTTTACCAAGATTTGACCTTAAGACTCAGTGTAGGAGCTATTTCTCTATTGTTAGTATTTAGTTGTGGTTTGATTATTCTAATTTGATTTATTTGATTTAATCATGATTAGATTTTTGCTAGTATTCTGTTTGTTCATTACTTTTTTAAGTTTAGTTGTTTTCTTGTTTATTATTTGTGTTAGGGTTTTATTTGGGCACATTGTGAACACCAAAGGCCATATGAAGGGCACTGGTAAGGGACCAGAATGCACCTGGGTGGGCTTATGTTTTTTACCAGAGCGGGAAAGACACGAAAGAATTTCTTTTGTTCGTTTGTTGCTTGATCTTTTTGGTTGAATAAACTCCCTTTTTTGTTGGAAAGAAAATATGCGATGGACATTGAGTTTCTTTCGCCAGACTTCAACACTTACCCATGGTGCAGCAGTGATCTTTTGATTTTTTTTTTTTTTTAATGATTCTAGGAGTTGATTCAGACCTTTTTGGTTTTCAGTCACTACACTCAGAGATCATGTCACACCATGTGATTTAAAATTGTGTGTGGCAATGAAGATATGAAGAGAAGCCAGATTTTGGACCAAAGGCACACACAGTGGATGTCTCCTTCACCTGCTTCATTGGACCACAACATGCATTCAGAAGGACTTGGCCCATGTTGTAACTGCAGGCACATATCAGTCATTAGAGATAGGCTGCTGTTGCCAAATTTAAGTACAGAGAAAGCACAAAGATCACAGATTTTCATTGAATTTTAGAGAAAGGGCAGTGAGGTTGAACCATGCCACTGACACAGTCATAGAGCTATGAATTTTATTTGAACTACAGTGCCAAGGCTTCACTGCTTTCAAAGCCTGCTTCATGTCAAAAAGGATTACACAGGGCTTACACCAATACACTGAAGTCGAGTGGTTAGGTCAAGCAGTTACAGTATTTCATGAAGCCATTAGAGCACACTGCATGCTTCAAAGTGCATTTCTTAATCATGTGTAACTGCACTGTGACACGTCAAGAACTGAGTGAATGCTTAGAATGACAGTGTTGTGGGTGACTATGTACCAAGGCACTATTCGCTTAGACTTGACTTTTTAAATCTGCAATTACTTGAGGTCACATTTTCACTGCTACAATGAATAAACCAAAATAGGTTTCTTAATATTTTTCACACACGCTATGTGCAGTTCAGTGAATAAGTAAGTCTAAGGGAAGAGCATGAGCCACAGGCAAAGAGGAACAGAGTAAGTATTTTAAACTTATTATATTTTTGGAGGTGGATGAACTTAAAGATGTTTAGATATGCTCATGATATGCCATAACAAGTACCAGCATAACCCTGACAGCTGGAATGAGGCCAAATGGTGTTACCTAGCAACAGGGAATATTTTTCTTTGTTAAGGGCTGAAATAATTGTCAAAATAAAAGCAAAAGCTTCTGTCTTTATTGAGGATAAGCCACTGTATGGCCACACTGCACTGATGTGATGTGGCCACAGGCAGGAGGATGAGAGTGCAACACTTGCATTTGTATAAAATGCTGTGCACTCGTTTTTTAATTGGTGTATATAAAATACAGGACATTGATTTAACCAGTAATCCTGACAAGAAAATTGACTGTATTGTCTTCTAATTCTGAGAAGAGATGTGAAATCCACTCCAACCATTTCATGCAAATAAAATAAGCAAATAAAAAGCTCTTTGTTCTGTGTGTTAATGCCTTTGTTGAGATAACCACAGAAAAACACAGTGAACATGAACATGAACATGAACATTTGGCCAACTCAGGTTCACTCCTCAGCTAAAGTGCTTCCACCTTGGCCAGGTGCTACATCAAACAACTCTTGATTGTGTTTGTCGGATGGGAAAATGGTGAAGGATTATGTCCTTGTCACTGCACTGGTGAGTCATGCTAGCTCATCTGGCTCCTGTTCAGAGAGGGGTGGACTGGAATAGCTTAAAGCTTCTCACACTTTATATCCTCCTTGGAAGAAGAAGATGATGAAGAAGAAAGTAGGAAATTAACTGAATAGGTCAAATCTTTCTTCTAGAGTTTGTGATGTGTAACAGGGGACAAATATAACAGAAAGTGTTAATTATTAACAGCAAGAGATGCTCTAAGGAAGAGATAATAAAAGCCAGAAAATATCCATGATGAAGTGAAAAAGTCTGTTATTACATATTCTTCTAGTGTTCTGTCAAATACTATACTATAAAACACCATTCTGTTGTAGAGTGGATCTATTGTTGGAACGTTACAAACCGCCTCATACTGAAAACCTCAAAGACAAAGGAACCTCAGAACCTTAAACATCTGTAGTAAAATGCTGCAGATGTTCTATCAGTCTGTGGTGGCAAGTGTTTTATTTGATGCTGTAGTCTGCTGGGGGGGAAGTTTGGGGAAAAAGCAGGCAATGAGGCTGGATAAACTTGTTAAGAAGGCTGGCTCTGTGATTGGAGTAAAGATGGACTCTCTGGGGGAAGTGGTGGAGAGATACACAGTGAGGATGATGGAGGCCATCCTGAAGAACACGGATCATCCACTTCATAACACCTTGATGGATCAAAGAAGCAGCAGTGGTGGACGGCTCCTCTCTCTTTGTACCAGGACAGAGAGATACAGAAGATCTTTTATACCCACAGCCATCAGGCTTTTTAATTATTCCGCATTTGTATTAATCAATTGATAGTGTTTTTGTCAGTTTTCCATAAAAAAGTGAAATTGAAACAGGATGGTCATCTAAACTTTAAAAATCAAAATAGCTTTCAAATGCAAAATTTCTGCCTAAATCACTGTATTTAAAGAATTAAGTTATAACTGTTGATGTCTGTGCCATTTCAAATTTGGTGGGAATAGAGGAGCACGCACCGGGGGTTACAGGATAACCATTCTGAAAAGGGAGGACTTAAAATGTAGAGACTGAAGTCACAAATAAAAGCAAACTGACAAAAAACGTATTAAAAATATTACTAATTACAACAATAAAAATTATACTGAAGCTTTTGAGCTGTCCAGATTTATACACTGGTGACTCAGCTCAGCCATAAGGCCTTGCCCATTTGGAGATGGGTTGAACAGAGCCCCTGATCTATGGTTAGTTCCATGTCTCCATTTTATCATACAGCCATGACAGCAGAGACAGCAGAGGTAGGTATAGGCAGCTTTGCCTCACCAAGTTCAATTCACACCCTCTCCCTGGAAATAGAGAAACGTTCAGTCATTTGAATTCAGCTAATCATCAGCTCCTAATTAAAGTGCTGGGAGACTTCCCTCTATTCTACCACTGTGAGATACAGCTGATGAAAAAGGTGGATACTGCAGAAAAATCTTTAAGATTGAAAATAGTGCAGCTGAATGATTAATGAAGACACTTTAAATTGCATCTGCCGTCTGGTAGCAACCTGTCACACACCTTCTGTCCAGCTATCACCACGCGTTCACCTAGACGGATTCCCATGGTAGCCAGCTGTATCCTGGCCTTATCGGAGAGAGCGGGGGGGGACTGGGCTTGTACGGTGAGGGGCAACGGGGAGCTCGGTCTTGGTAAAGCCCGTCTCAGCAAAGTCCGGAGCTCTTTGGCCACAGCTGCTGCGTCTGCCATGTCCAAGGGCATGTCGAGGGGATCAGGCACCACGTCTGCTGGGCACTGTCCTTTTTCATTCTGAGGGAGGAAACAAAGAAGAAGTGCAGTAGAGCAATGACCATCTGATAAAACGTGAAGTTCGTTTCACAAGTGCTAGGACATGAGAGTAAAACTTCAATATTTGCTTTCATTATCAAAAAGTCCATTGTTATTATTTCTGTAACAAGGATAAGGTTAACACAATCTGTAATCTTATCTCTGCACCCAGAACAAAATATGCATCAGTGTGTTTCCAACCAACTGATCAGCAGGTGCAGACGTTTAGTCGAGCAGCTCAAAGACACTGCAGTCAGTGAGAACTGAGACCGTCAGCAAACACATGTCAACAAAAGGGGTTGGAGACAGCCCCAGAGGAGTCACCAACAGGGGGGGGGCTAACTGCAACACTGAGCTAATATACAAGGCATGTGAAGCAAAGGGCCGTGGGTCAGACTCTAACCCCTGGCTGCTGTGGTTAGAACTGGGTCCGTGTGGTGTGCACTCTACCAGGTGAGCCTGGGTGTCCTAACAATGGTGATTCTTAGTTTTATTGTCCACAGCTACTTTACATGTCTTCATACTGCATGAAAAACATCTCATTCAGTTCATTAAATCCCTGCAGCCTCATGAAGGCATCAGGACACACATGTTAATCACACTGAGGTGCCGCACAGCTATGAGCTGTGTTTATCTTTTTTAAAATACATTCAAATGAAACCAGGCTGCTGGAGAGCAAAGCCATTACACACATCAAACTGGTCATTATGACTCTGTATTCTCTTGTTTATCTAGGAGATGTCAGATTATAGCCACTCATCAATCCTGCGTCTTTCCTGGCTTTCTATTTGGCAAAGGTAGCGCTTCATGTTTTATTCTTTGAATGCATTATGGTGTGAATGCTGTTGAGTCACATTTTACAGTATAAAAATTTATGGCATGAGTTGGAGTAGAAATAAAAGTAAAATAATGTTGGATTTATGTGGTTGTATAAATGGCTTCATCACCTTTTTTATTATTTATTTTTATCATCACTGCACACAAGTAAAATAAAACCCCACAGCACCTGCCCCTGGCTGCAGATTTGAGGCACTGTGCGTTTGAGTCGTACTGCTCTGCACCATCCAGATAACAATGAGTGGCTCAGCTGTTTCACAGCAATTAGACCGGTGATGTGGATGACTAAGGGTGAATATATTAAAATCACCCCATCCCCTGATTTATAATTCAGCCAACACTTTTGCACTGTGTGCTGATGCACTTGAACCAAAATAGCAAGTGCGCTTGGAGACGCTCTCACAGTTCATGTGGCCAGCACCTACTACTGTCCTCAGGACTGGCTGAAGGAAAGTTTTCACTTCACATTAAGTTGCATAATTTCAGTGTAGTGTTTTTTCCTTCATATTGAACCTGTCCATCTTTCAGTATGTTCTTTAGAAACATTGAGTATGCCACAGAACAACACCCTCTTACACCCCTCTTACACCTGGTATTTAAAATGAGTGCAAGCAATGTTAGGTGAATACAAATCAGCTGCAAAGACTGTGTTACCTATGGTCCAAACAGAATGCAACACAGACCACCTCTATGTGGACAGGTAGCTCAGATCACAACACATTTACAGCTTGCATTGATATTCATTTTTCCATAACCAAATAAGGTGTCCAGATACATTTGGCATTTGCATAAGGGGTGTAAAAACTGTTGAACTGTGAATTCAAGTATCTTGAGGTGGAATGATACCAAACTTACAAACTGCACCTTTAAAATAATGTTTCTACAACAACAGCTAATCAATAGGTTGTGATTTTTATTTAACTTATCCCAATAAAAAATATGGTCAATGGCATATGTCCATTAATACCATCAATAGTCATTAGCTATATAATCGAAACTTGCTGTTATGAATTCAATATCCATCAAAAATCTACATTAATGGTTTAAGGTGCACTTGAGTATAATGAAAATCATATTGTAGTTGTTTTCCTAAAACAGCAGTCATTTTCCATATGCCATTTTCACTGCGTTTTCACTAGGTGTGCCAAATAAATTGCAAACTGAGAGTTCACCTGCCTGGAGATGGTTTCACTCAATCCAGCAAACACATACCATAGAGAACTTCACAAGTAGCTCACTGTACAAATGAAACTGAAACTGGAACAAGCAAGTGAGCAATCCACTATAAGCATTTGCTACCGATGGAAAGTATGATGAGTTGTCACAGTTATTCGTCAGTACGGTGTGTGGTGAGGGAAGCGTGAAAGGTCAACAACAGTTTTATTTTTCCATCCTTATAAAAGTTTTCAATGTTCATGTCTAAGGTTTGTTGTGATTTTAAACTGCATTTCAGCATTTGGTTCTGCCTCATACACCACTGCCATTTTTCTAATGAAAAATGTTCACAGTTTGATACGTACAGCATTCAAGGAAATCACAACATAACAGACATCTAGGTAAGAAGTTACATTTTACACTAACTACTGCGAACATGTCGTTTTTTGGATGCAGAGTTTGATGTAGAGCAAATTGTGGGGACTTCAGTACACCAGACTCACAGAGTGCCATTCAGACAGGTGTGTGCAGCAAATGACTGACTGTTGTAATTCTACCTACAGAGGACAGTATGAACAACTAAATCTCCAGCAACACAGTGTTTTGTATGCGTTTGTCAACTGTAACGTCTGTGAAGCTTGTGTTGTTTATACCCATTGCTTATACTATACGCTGCCATGTTATTCCGTTGTCAATTCAAGAAGCAGCGAGATCAAACACTGGCAGAGGTATCTGGCTGCTGCACTTGTGGCAGCAACCTCAGCCTCCACTGACTTGCCACAGCAACTGCCATCAGTGTAAAAGAGATGCCAAAGACATGGCACGACATCCTCTTCTTGTTCATGGCATCTTCTTGTGAGATGCCAAAGTTTGTTGTGTCACATATCTCGTCTGCACAAACTACACATGACATTATTTAGTTATATATTTGCCAAATGCACAAAATGTTATTCTAGAAATGTTTGCAAGCTAGTCAAATAATTGTGAAAGTCTGGGGATGCATACATGCCATGGTAGAAGAGCCACAGCTAGCTCACTGTCACTATTTGCAGTCTGTGTACATACAACTGATAATAAAGACCCTAACTGGAGTTTGGCTGCTTCTGGTGCAGTTCTCACCTGGTAACAGTGTATATGAAATACCCCTCTCCCACTTAAAATTGTCACAAAGTTGAGAACATTCACACTCACTGTCTTCATTTGAGGAAATGAATCATCAAGTGACATTTCTTGTTTAAAGAAGAAATGTCACTTCTACTGGAGTAAGCATACCGCAACTCAACTGCAACACTGTTGGCTGGTGGAGATGCACTACATGCTATTTTTTCACTAAACTACACTGTGTACTGATCTTCAGAAACACCATGGTTTTACATGTTTCAGGCTTATCAGCTGTGTACCATATTCCACTGAGTAATACTGAAATAAGGATACCCAATGTAAAGACTCTGTATATCTCAACTAAAATGGGCTAGGTCACAGACAGAGGATTATTAGGAGTAAATTAGACCACCAATATCTGAACTTGTAGAAACAGATGCCACATATTTCTACAGCTAGTACCCAGAAAATCTCTGAGGGTTGAAAAAAAGCCAAGTTGGTTTATATCAGCCAACATGTATATTCTCCCCCAGCTTTGCCTTCACACACTAAAATAAAAACACATAAAAAAGCCTCAGCACTTTGAGCAAGGGAATTGATTATAGTACATAGTGCTTTGGTGACCTCCAGTGGAAAAATTAGTTCATACAAAGAGCAAATACCATTCTGTTCCCAAAGAGCATAAAAAAACAAAAAACACTGAAAGTAAACAATGAGTAAGAGACATGTGACTTAGTATGGATGGAAACAAAATGTGAGGTTACGGCTACTGAGCAAACCCCACAGCCAAGGCTTCAAGAGGACAGACTACAGCTGAGAGGCACAAGACGGACAGACTGAGCTTTGAAAAATGAGACACATTCACAACATGTCTGGGAAATCTGTATTCAAACAACTGCCTTTGTAGATGTTACCTGCCAGCTGAGTTGGAAAATGCCAAACGGTGAATGTGCACCAAAAGACAGATAACAAACAACGCTGAATATCTGAAACTGTTGTGAAGCCTGAGAGAGCAACTTAAGACTCACATCTTATATATCAACACCTTATTTTTTTAATTAGTATAAGGACTTGTTGCAAAAACCACAACCAAATCACTGTAATTCTGTACCTTAGTAAATAATGGAACAAGGTTACATGACTTGAGAAAAGGCTTTGCGAATCTGATGGTGGGAAAATGGATGGAGTGAATTTTCACTCAGAATGAAGTTCTGAGTGATGACATCTGTGAGCAGGGGCGAAAGCACAAGCAGCATCAACACCTCCAATGTAATGAAAACCAATACAATAGCTGTGAAACAAACAGCCTTGTAAAGTTTGCAATGTTTACTTTCTGAGAGTAATGTAGCTTCATGTCATGCATGTCATTTTTAGGACTGCAGTCTGTGCTCGTCTTGTATTATATTGCATACATAAACAATTTGGAGGGTTTAATGACAGAAATCAATTTGTGGCTACTGTCATTCCCATATTCAAAGGAAATTACTGCTGACCTCCAACTATAGGCCTGTTAGCATCTTACCCACTGTATCAAAGGTATACGAGATGATGGTTGTCAAGCAAATCACTAATCATCTCAATAACAGCTCCTTCTGTCTGCATCTAATGCAATTTGGATTAGGAGCTAATCACTCTTCAGAAACGGCCACATGTAACTTCATGGAAAAGGTTAAAGCATCAATGGACAAAGGGGGGGGCAGTGGGGGCTGTTTTCCTTGACTTGCAGAAAGCATTTGATACTGTTCACCATTCAATTCTGCTGAACAAACTCGGAACTTCAGTCTCTCCATGGAGTTCATCAATCTCCTAAAATCCTGCCTGTCCTCTCGCTCTCAACTGGTTAGAATGGAAAGTCATAATTCCAAGCCTCTGTAATCATCAACTGGTGTGACACAGGGCTCGGTTCTTGGTCTAATTCTATTCAGCATGTACATTAATGATCTACCATCTTTATGTGACAGCTGTGATATATTAATGTATGCTGATGACACAGTTAGCCTTTAGTCATGGAAAAACACCAGAGGAAGCTGCAACAAAATTGTCTGATGCTATGTTATTGGTCACAGATTGGCTTAAAATGTCTTATCTACAAGTCAACTTCTCTAAAACAACCTGAATGTTTTTCTCTAAAAAATCCACAAGCGTGAAACCAGATGTTTTCATCTCTGGAAAGAGGGTACAAGTTGGTCTACTGCAAACACCACCAGAATGAAAGAAATAGAATCATTATATAAACGAGCACTTAAAATATTTGACAAGAAAACCTACAGATTTCGTCATTGTCATATTTTGAATAAGTATAAACTGCTGAGCTGGGAAAACCTAATCATGTACAAAAACAGCTGTCTGGTCTATAAGATCTTGCATGGCTCACCTCCTCCTCCTTTATCTGGTTTTATAAACTTCAGGGCTACTAGAGGCGCAGCAAGGGGCGACTGCACAATTCCCTTCTTCCCGTCTTTTCCTTTAGACCAGGGATGTCAAACTGATTCCACAAAGGGCCATGTGGCTGCAGGTTTTTGTTTCAACCAAGCAGCAGCATACCAGACCTGACTCATTTAATCAACTGATCTCAGTCTTCAGACAGTTGATTGGTCAAATTGTGTGCTCTTGGTTGGTTGGAACAAAAACCTGCAGCCACACGGCCCTTTGTGGAATCAGTTTGACATGCCTGCTTTAGAGCATCAAATCAATGGAATTACATTCCACTATCAAATCAGGGAGTCTCCATCATATATCTCATTTAAGCATAATGCCAAGAACTGCCTTAGAACAATCAAAAATGTGAGCAATAACACAGATTTCATTAGAGTATACAAGCATGATGCAATAGTGGATGTGTTGTTGTTGTTGTCTTTCAATTGTGTATGTGTTACCTTTTTTATGTGCTGCATTTTATTGTTGTCTTCTTTTTATAGGATGCCCTTTAACATCAGGCAGAGGGACTACTGATGACAATTAGCTCTTTAGTTAACTCGGGTACATTTACATTTGTTTTTACAATGTTTTATTAATGAACACAGTCTCTTTCAAATAAACTAATAAATGTAAAAAAAAAAAAACTGCATTACCTGCTGGTGCATTGGTATATGGAAGAGAACAATGTCACTTACTCTGAAAGCTGGGTTGGCTCCCAGCTCCAAGAGACATTTGACTGCTGATGTGCACAGGTTGGACGCAGCGATGTGCAGGGCCGTGCCGAAATCAAAATCACTGCAGGTGGCATCTACTTCTACAAAACAGACAGGAGACGGTGATATTTCACAGTTAGTAAGAGAAGCCTCAAGTTCACCATCATTAACACTGTGTCATCAGAAAACCTTAAACCGTGCACCTGCAGAAGAAGGATCTGCCCCTGTAAATATACAGTATCAGATACATGCAACACCAGCTCAGTCACACCTAGTGTTCAAACAGATTACAAACAGACAGTAAACTTTCATTTAAATATTAATTATCTCAGGCATACAATGAAATTAACTTGCCTTTGTGACTGAAGCCTGCACATGCAGAGCCAAAATCAAAGTCACTGCAGGTGGTATTGGCCTCTACAACAAAGACAATCAGGATGTGGTGTACATTCCCAACTGACTGGTAGAAACAGCGCAGCCATGGGCCAAAATTACCAACTGCAGTAGTTTATAAAACATGTTATTAGTGGAAATTAATCGTCTAAACCAAACAGAACACAAAAGGTAAATTAGACATTAAGATAAGAAAGCTTTACTCAGTCAATAGAGTTATCTTAAATTTGCTGAGCAAAGCCTGGAGCCCCCTCAAAACTGCAACATGGACTGATATAAAGAGACAACAGCAAAACAGCATCTGGGACCAGGCCTCAGGTCCATTACTGAGTCACTGACACAGCATTTGGCAACTGTTATCAGGGCCAGAGGTGGTCCACAACAGCAGTGATCAGGGGCTTCTGTTTCTCTACTATCTGTACATGCCATGCTGTGACAACTTGACGTCTGTGGTGTTACAGTATCTCATCAGTATACTACACAGCCTAACCATCTGACCAGCTCCTGCTGTTCAGCTGCATCTATGGCACAAACCAATAAAAATCTGCATATACTTCTTGTGCATGTATACTTAGATTTCAATTAACCATAACCACTAACAACTGACATGACCACAAGTGAATAATCTGACTTTATTGAAAACACTTATAAACACTAATAAAAAGGCAGGAATCCAATTTATATTTTCAATGTGAGGGAAAGTAAATGGTTTTAAAATCATGAATTATGACAATAAAAAAAAACACACAAGCACTGTAAATGGGCCTATCATTCATAAGCAATATGTTTGTACTAAGTCAAGGCCACAATTCTGAGAATGAGACTGTTGTTGTTTTACAGAACCCTGGGTGCTGTAGATGCTGTTGGTACTGGAGATATGTGAGAAGAGAAGAAGGAAGGTACAGTAAACAAGTGCAGAAGTGGGAACAGGTCTGTCATCATGACTTGTAGGAAAACATCTATATTATAATAATATATTTATATTTGTGTATGTAGATATGTAGTATTTGATGCAGATCAGCAGGGACTGTTATAGACGACCAACAGGCAGCGTGCAAACTGTATCACAGAGCATTTCAAATGAAAGGAGGAAACACTTCAAACGTATTCATGAAACTCAGATACAAGCATAAGATCTGTGAGTGTTTCAGCTGTTGTTGCTGTTAATTTTACATTAAGAACATATCGTCAACATGTTTATGTTCTGAAATGTTACCATGATTGGAAATTAGGACAGTATCTGACACACAACATTATCAAAGGCTAATGTAAGCTTTGTATTGTTGGGTCATAATACAAGCTCTCTGACGACACCGAGTTGCCATTAAGTATAACTAATGATATCCAGTGCCTTCCACTGATGTGAAAACGGGGTGGACAATTTAGAAAAATGTTATCACATTATGCAAAAACACCAAAACTTACAACAAAATACAGCCATCTCTCTGATTTATCATCTAATTGGACAAAACCTCATATGTGTCTGGACCTCTTATAACTGCAGCACTGTCACACAGAAATCACCGAACATAAATCAAGGACAGAGACTGGGCTATGAATTCAGCTACATTTTCCTCTAAACACTTAGAGAACATTAAGAGAGTCAGACTGTCTCTCTTTTTTTTTGTTATTTCTCTGGCTTTTACCTTTATAATAATCATAGAGAGAGGGAGAAAAAGGATAATGTGCCACAAAAGGACAGACACTGGGCTTGAATCTGGGCCTCTGGAGCAAAGACTCAACCCAAAGCCCACTCTGCAGCACATGAGCTGAACAGGCACATGCTTAGAAAGACTATATTTCTTATTTTGTCTCTCACAGTCTATGTGTGGGATCCATGACAGTTTAGCCTTTCTTTACTCTCAGCTCCTAATGATACAGCTAATAAAGTAGTTCATTCGCTGTAATGGATGTGAGACTCAGTGTGTTGGAAGCACTCCTCTGCTTCCCTGCAGCCAGGAAACCAGAGCAGCTCCGTCTGCAGCTCACTGACAACCAGTCAGTCAGTGAGTCAGTCAGTTGTCAGTCAGGGACATTCATGATTGTAGGGCTGGCCCTGCTGTTGCAGCCCAGCCATAAACTGCACACAGTAAACAACATTAAGTCAGGTCGCATTGCAGGCCTGCGGTTTTATATTGCATAGAGCGTAGCCATTAAATGTACTTTCTGTAAGTGTATCTAATAAACTGACAACTCGGTATGTTCACTGCAGGAAAAAGATTAACTACCAAGGTCTTAATCCTCACAGCAGTTGGTTTCAGAAACAGAATTGTCTAGCTGTGTACCGAGTGCTGCGCTGACCTTCCCCCCTCCCTGAGTCTCATATGGCTGCTCCTCTGTTCTCACCTCCGGGCTGAGAGGCCTGCAACACCACCTGGATGAGCTGCGGCACATCAAAGTAGGCAGCGTAGTGCAGGGCCCTCATGTTGGTCCAGCGTGAGCGAAGGTTAGGATCAGCACCCAGGCTGAGGAGCTGGCGAGCAAAGCTGGCTGCTGTATCTGCATCACCTGAGGAACAGAGACCAGACACAACTATTAGTGTCTGTAGGAGGAGAGGTTGGGGTAACAGGCGTCATAGCCGTTTCTGCATATGAACTCCAGACACTGTCCAGGAAATCAGTTTTCCTGTCACACAGGCAGCAGACAACCAGAGACTGCACATCTGAGACATTTCACACTGAGAGGAAACACTCCCGTTTGGTTTAGACAAGAGGCGGTGCAGGGGGAGAGGTGTAATTGTCTCTGTAATATCAGTCAGATATTACACGGGCTTTGTACAAGGGTGCTGGAAGGGTAGACTCTGTTTAACGCCCCTTTCAACTGAGTCAGACATTTGCATTCACATATACAGCTCCTCCAGGTAATGTCTACAAAAGTTGCAGGGTTGCAGTGCATGTGTAAAAGCAGCTTCTGTCAGCTCTGTGTTTAACAAACAATTCTCATGATTAACAGTGCTTAGAGAGTCATCAAGGATTATGTTCAGTTGTAAGAGAAGCAAAATACAGTAAACTAACAACAAGACAAGACAGTGGACATGTGTATACTTCCTCTTGAGAGTGTTTATTCAACACCCCTGTCAATACTAACCAATGCCTGGAGCCCCAGCCTTGCAGCAGTAGTGCAGGAGGCTCATGTCAGTCAGTCCATCGCGATCATTTACACCGCAGCCTCTCTTCAGAATCTGTGCAGAGACAGGATGTATAGTGAGCCACTGAGAATCTGGTGTCACTGTTCAGATATTACATGATGGGCTACCAAGTGAAGGGACTCAGATCTAATGAAGGACAAGCAAGCTTTTCTCCACTCCACTCAGCAAAACTGAAACTGTAAGTAATTTATCTATCTATCTATCAAGAGTAGCAGTTATGAGTGAGAGAAAATAATCAGCTGCTTTTACCCTCGAGACAAGTGCTCCACTGCACAATTTACTGCATTGCAGCTACTTTGTGTAATTCTGGGTGGAGGTGGACTGGGGGTGGCATGGCCTCCACCACCAACCAGAAAGTATGTATGCTGTATTTAAATGATCATACTAAGGCTTTCTCACCATATTTTCCAGTAAAACTTTCAATTTATTGTGAATTGTGACAAATAAAATAATACATAGATGGGCCTTCACTAAAGTAATGTGATTTAACAGTATCAAAAGCACATGCACAGGAAAACAAAGGATGGCGTCACCTCATTGCCGATGAGGTCAATGTTCTTCTGAACCTGGGGCACCCACTGCCTGAGGACAGCAAACAGCTCTGGTATTGTGGTACTGGGATCCAGAAGAACTTCCCTGCACTGTAGCTCACTGGGGTCAAAGAAGGAGAATTCTGGAGGTGGAAGGAGGGGCAGAAACAACACATGTTTGTTCACTGTAATGTAATTCACTTTGTATATGTGGAACTAGAAAGCTAAATGTTTATGTTCTTCTAAAAAATCGTTTTTAAGTATGCACAATCTCTCCTACCCTACTTTAGAGGAGGTCATTCAGCAATTTATGTTGTTTAGCTAATTTTTGCACTTATTTCATTTCAGCTCAGTGTGAGTTTCTTCTGCATTTTGCTTTCATTTATGGTCACGTTCGCTCTCCTCAGTGGAGCGGAGGACAGACGGCCTGACAACTTGTTACATTAAGTAAAACTCCCACAGAGGAAACCTGCTGCAGAGATATATATTAAGTTTATGCACAACCCTCGCTGTGCTCACAGAGGCACATTAAATCTGATATGACAGTGGATGGCATGAAATCAGCTAAGCCTCCACATGACCAAACATCTTCCCAGATTGACTGGCAGGCAGTCTATTCAGTGATTAGTCATGATGAAAAAACTATACATTTTTGAGGTGTATCAGAAAACTGTCTGAGCCAAGGGCTGATAAAGATGGTGATAGATAACACTGTTAACACTGTGCTACATTACAAAAAAACAAACAAACCCACAAAGCTATAATAATGAACCTTTGAAATATAAATTGTACATGACAAAAATCAATAAACATAATCATGTAATAATGACTTGAGGAAAGACTATTTGTATTACACTGAACATGTAAAGTCCAACTAGGGACGAGAGTTGAAAATTACCAGTAGCTATAAAATGTGGCATCAGTTTCATGCTTTGTGTTGGAAACAACAGTCATCATGAGGCACGAGTTGCTGTCAGAGTCCTCCTTGTCCAACATGTGTTAGTAAAATAAACACATTGTTGTTGTAGTTCATTGCACCACATTTCTCTCTTATTACTAAACATGCCCAGTTAGGCAAACCCTGGAAGCTCAAACACATTATTATCTAATAAGTGCAGGGACTGGCTGTGTGGCCTTGTCCTTGTGCTGCTGACTGAGTGTTGCCAGGTCCTCTGGTCTATGTGATCTAGACTCTTTGTTTGACTATGTAGACTATGCAGTATTTAGGACAAGGGCTAAACGAATTGGGAAATTTATCAAATTGCAATTTTTTTGACCAATAGTGCAATTTAATACGCAGTTATTTTCTCAGTTACTTATCATCTATAATATTCAACAGACACAAACAATAACTGTTCTATATTACAGCGACCAACTGGTCCTCTCTGAGCGGTACTGAGGCCAGTCAAAGTGTGGCGGTGTTCCCCCTTTTCATCGACAGCTCCACTCACCCCTGCATGACATGTAACCAGAGCATAATCGCAGCCTGTGCGATTTCAGTATCGCCTTTTATCATATCGCGATTTAATTGCAAATGCGATTAATCCTTCAGCCCTATTTAGGACTGAGTCTGAAAACCCTGATTCCTGCTCATTAGTCTCCACGAGTGCTGCAGTGATCACATGATAAACAATCACTATTTGTCCTCACCTCATCATTATTTCAACAACATGATCAACAATCCAGTGGAAGTGTTTTGAAAATTGCACTCATTATCAAACCTCTTAGAGGCTGTTCAGGTATGTGGTTCAGGTATGTGGCAAGTGTGTTAATTAGCCTGCAATGAGACACACCTCCTTGGGTTAATGTGCTCAGTGTGAGTGGATCCTCACCATAGTCAGTGGGCATGGGTGCAGAGGCCACCTGGTGGATAACGGGCCGCTGATGGGAGGAGAGTGCGGTGTTGCGGCCCAGGACGGTGTCCCCCTCGACAGGCTCTGAAACATCCTCCTTTGTCATCTCCCCCTCAGGGCCTGCGGTTGGAACAATATTAGAAGTCTATTCTGAGAAAACAAGTAGGTCTAATCTCAGAGCAGCTCCACTCAAGTGATGGTGCTGATCTGGTTTTTGGATGTGTGTGCCTAAGATGTGCTATTAAAATAGTAAGGTTCTCTGTATATCTATTAAGATGGACCTATTATTGTATACAATTCAGAAAACCTACAAGTGTTTAATTGAATAAAAAAGATCTATGCAGTATAATATCAACACATATAGCCTTAATATTGTTCTCATTAAATACTCTACTTCACTTTGTGTTTTTATTCAAGGACTTTTGAAATGGAGAACTTTGAGACAACTCTGACTTGTGGGTATTACACTTTCTTTGATTCAGCAATATTACAAACATTACATATGCATATTATAACATGCATACTCTAATACTGCTTATCTTATCTACATTTTGAGGGTTTTTTTTAACAAAGGTGTGTTACACCTAAAGGGCAATGAGGCAATGTGTGGTACAGTAGAGAACTAAGCAATCATAGGTAAAGACATATCACATCTAAGGTGTCAAAACATCAAGATAATCTGATATACAGGTTTAAGGATTACAGATTCAGAAGATCTGAATTAGACTGAAAATACCTTTCAACTGACATGAAACAAAGCTTGAATGAAGGTTTTAGTTTGATATGTCCAACATATGCGGAACCACAAGCCTTATCTTGAAATGGTTAAAGGAAAACTGGGAGCTAGGGACAGTGACAGAAAACTTCAGAGGTTGCACACACACGCACGCACACGTAGGCCTAAGCCTGTAAAGGCAACACTGATCCTAAAATCTGCCCAAGCAACCAACACTCACTGTCATCTTCGCCTTTATCCTTTTTCTTGTTGATGTCCATGAGAGCCTCTCAGTCCAGCTATGTTAAAACCAAGAGATACAGACTGGGTCCAGCAGAAAATCTAACCAAGCAGCTCCCCCAAATAACCAAGTACATTGAACGTCCCCTCCTCAACCTCCAATAACGCCACCCCCCTCTCCGATTATACCTTGTTGATCCCCTGACTCCCAAGTCCAGTTACTATTTACAGCTCACACACTTTGAAGGGATAGTGTATTGAGTTCTGACTCTCAGCGGCTGGAATGCCACTCTCACTTTCCAGTCATGTGCACTGCTGACCCCACTGCCACCACATCTGACCAGTCAACCATTCAGACCCACAATGCAGAGAATGTGGATGGAGGGTGACAGCGCAAACAAACATATGATGAAAGGGCAGCAAAGTGGAGGCTGTGATTCGGACAAGTGCCCTTTGCAGTAAAGGCCAAGCATACGCCCCTCGAGAGCAAGCACCCACCCTACTACCTCCCCCAGAGAGAGAGAGAGTGAACCAGCATGAACAGTACCAGAAAGCTGACACTGAAGCAGCTAAATGGAATTCAGTCATGATTAACAGATCATCATTGACATGTCTGCTTTTGCTGCTATGATGTGTCAAATCCAGGGCCAACCCCTTGCACATGACAGCTCTGTATTGTGCAGCACATGCACTGACAATACAGAAGACTGCAGGAGAATATCATAAAATAAAAAATGCACACAACACAAACCAAAGTCAAACACAAAGCTGACTGATAATCTAAATGATTTCAAACTGAAGATATAAACGGTTGTTTCAGTCAGTATCTCAGCACCAACCTTCATGCTGTGCACCCAGCCCAGTGCAGTCAGATGATGATGATGAGGTTCCTATGCTTCTCTGAGGCCACTGACTGGCTGTCCAGAGATTAAGAGCTTGCAGTGTGACTTGGGACAATGGCCTACATTTGCAATAAGCCTCTCCTTGTTTGTGCGACCCATGATGTCATCGTGCTCCCATTCTCACAGCTGACGCAGACACAGAAAGTGTCTCATTACAACATTTTGGCACCCACTGTTTCATGGTTCCAGACATGATAACTAGCTGTTTCTGACCACCTGAAGCGTATATGAATCTATAAAGTAAACACAACAAAGTTTGTTGCAGGATGGTGGGACACACAACCTCAGTTCATTAAATATATGAAGATATAGAAGTAAAACAAAAAGTCACGTTCGTTTGAATAATTAAGATGCTGTAAAGATAAGTTTGTTAGTTTTTTCTGTGGAGTCTTGGTTTGGAGCTGTGCTGCTTCTTAACTTTAGGCCCTTAAGAAACAAACAGTCCACACCACAGGTGTTTTGTATTGGTCTAATTAGACACACCATCACCTTAGTTACAGAATACATGTGGTCTGGTGACAAACTGCCACCCCCTACTCCTCCACCTGAGGAGAGGTCTCTGCACATCCCACTAATTTACAACCAACAAGTATTTGAAGTTTTTTGCAAATAGTCTCATAAATATCGTTCCATGGAAGCAATAACTTTATGCATAACAGAAACTGAGTTGTTCTCTTGGGTTGATTTAATTTCACTGTCCACTTCATCACAGTTTAACCTGGCTATATCCTGCATCAAGCTAGCTGTGGCTAACGCTAAGTACAGGACTTGAGTCAGAGATGAGTGACCACTCCCTCATGTGTGGCACGTCAGTGGCTGTGAAGGCAGCTGCAGGTATGTGACTTCATGAGATGTCTCACTACTAATTACATCAGTATGCACATTCTCTTCTGCTGCTAGCACGACTCTCATTAAAGCAGATAGCTCACAGGAAACTGTTAGCAGGCTAGCATGTTTAAAAGCCGGTTGGGGCTCAGTGACAGATAAATGACAACACATGCGTTTTAGTTGACCACTAGTATTAATGGGCAGTTTACAACAATTGATTTAATGCTCATGTAATGTGGGAAAAGTTGCCAGGAGAAGTGAAACGCCTTCTTACGTTAGCACCTACGTTGATGATATCTAGCACAATTACTGGCCCGAGCCTCCCAGCTGCTTAAAATGCACTGTATGACTAAAAACGACTTTAAATAGAGGTTTCAGCAGCTGACAGCACATCACAGTGTTTACATTACCTTGGCCTTGCTGCTCGTTTCAGTTCGCTCATGGGGAAAATGCCTAGAGATCCAGGAGCAGGGTTAATTTCCGTCAAGTGTGCTTGTGTGCTGCATTGCTACAGCTCATCCCGTTTCAGCATTCAGAATAAAGGCGTCCGCTTTACACTTCCGGTCTTCAAAATAAATGTAGGAAAACTAAAATATAGGAACATTTGTCAAATAAAAAAGGAGTGACAATTTGAGGTTTATAGTACTAATAAATATTAATTTGCAGGTTCAGTTTTAGTTGTTGAAATGCTTCAAAACTCATTTCAAAGTCCTAAGATGTTCATGTAAGTTTTGTGTTTTCTTGTTGTTGTTTTTTTCGCTACAATAGAAATTCAATGTTCCGGAAGATATGTCTGAGACACTCATTTCGACATCATATATACTAATATTTCCAACAATAGCAAAGTGAGACAGTTGGACTGGAGATAGGGACACTTTGAGGTCCAACACACCCCTATTCATTTACTGCCACTGTTACATGTCCACCCATCACTCCATTCAACAGAGGTCACCACCACCCCCAAAGCCGTGTGACTATACTCTCCATTGTTAACCAGCAGCATTATTTGTCGAGATAAGTGACTAGAAGACGATGGTGATGACCTATCCTTACTTTTTGCAAATATGTAGAGTATCTTACCAGCATATGCCTAAATAATAACAACGAACACCACAGGGTAGCTGCACTGTGATGCACAGTAAGACGCTCAAATATGTATTTACATTTGTAGAGAAGTTACAAAAGTTATAATGGATTAAATTGTCATGGACTTTGAGTTTATCTGGGCATACGATCAGGTTTTTTCAAAACTCAGTTTCTCACACAGTAACCTGGGAAGTCATTGTAGTGCTGCTGGTGAGGGCGCGAGCTGTAACAGCCTCAGCACCGTTTCCATGGAAATGTAAACAAAACAGTTAGCAGTGATTACTTTGCACAGCCTCTGCTCACTGCTCACCGTTCGTGCGCAGTTTTTACACGTCTAATTTTACCGAGTCAACACCTGCATTCACCGAATGGACCTGAACAATGTCAGGCGCGTGTCCTCTGCAGGCTACCGTCTACCGCAGCGGTCCACCGGCACCAGGCCGGGATCAGCCCAGCCACACGCGGACAGGACGCGCCAGGCCCCACGAGAGGCGGTGTCCGTGGAGCAGAACCCAGACAAGAGTGACCCGGTCAAACAGGACCGAGTGTGGAAGGAGCTGCTGAGGAGTGAGAGGAGAGGAATCCGGGAATGGTGAGTAGGACCTCAGCGAGTGATAGACTTCAAACATATGTAGTTGCAGGTTAAAAGACATGAAATGAAATCATGGATTCAGTTTGAAGTCAAAGGTGACAGAAGCTAAATGGACTCAGCCTAACCACTACATTATGGTCCACAGGGAGAAGAACTGGAGCTTTCTCAAAAACTATGATCCGATGGTAAGAAAACTGTAAACCATGTACACATGTTGGTTACCTTGCTGCTTTCAATTATAATATTTAGGAAGCTGTCATATTTCATATTGTACCATCAGCCTGACACTGATAACACAAAACATGCTCATTATTTGTAATGACAACAATGACATGCAACTCTGAGCACTGAAATTGAAGTCAGTGACATATTACATTGTACAAAGTTTTTAATATTTGCAACAAGTGTGATGCTGGTGAATCTTATTATTCTCACTTAGTTCCTTACAATGGTGGTCTTTGTTCAGGTTCAGGTTCATTTATTACTACCTGTAGTTACATTTGGTTTACAGTTACAAAGAATATGGCATCCAGTTCAAACATCATGTACAACAAAACACCTTCCACTCAAAACAAATAACTTACCAGGTGCAAAGAACATCATATGAACCACATGTGTACCTTTGTCTAGAGGGATGAAGCTGAAATGCACTGTGTAAGGGATGAGAACCCTCATTTATAATGGAGTTGGAGAATTGCTGTAACTGGTGTACAGGACCTCCATGTTCAGCAGTGACTCACCAGTCAGCCTGCTGAGACTGGATAGCTACTCAGTGAAATATGAATGTTGATCATAGTTTTGTAAAAAAAAAAAAAAAAAAAAATGTCCCACAGGACCAGAACAGGATACTTGGGCCTCATTTGTCAGGTACATATAATGACATTTTGACCTGCATGCCATACTAGCATCTCACTCTGACTTCACCCTGTGTGTTTGCAGGGAGAGCTGAAGACCGAGGAGCCTTTACCCAGCTACGTGTCCCTCTTCTCTGACCAAGTCCCCAACACCACCAACAAGACGTTTGGCAGCAGACTGTCCACTCCACTGGGGAATGAAATGGTCAGACTGGACAGGCTATTACTCTCCTCTCGTTCCGGATGCCATCACAGACGCAAACATGATCCAGAGAGATTGTTTGAAGACGAATCTGGAGCTGAGTCACTTCACATCCAGGCTCCTGCAAGAAACGGGTTTTTTAACGTAGACTCTGCAAAGCTTTGACTTTCTTGTCCCTGTGAGGAGCTTGAGTTTGGGAAGGTGTGGCTCAACCTGCATGAGTTTAGCTTTGGTGTTGTGATTTTTGTTTGTTTTTTTTTGAAGCAAATACAGACATCTATTAGAAGCCATATCAGGGGAGCAGGCGGGGCACTAAGACAATGATAGTTTGCTGTCCTACATGTTTTAATTCATGAGACAACCTGTAAGACAAGGACTATATTTTGGTTTATGTTGTAGTTTTGTGTTTTTGTGGCAAAAGGATGTTACATTCAAAGAGCACAAAACTGGATGTTGAAGGCATGTAGGCCTATTCACTGACAGGTGAGAAGGGAAGACATCAGTAGATTAGCTCAAGTCATCCGAGCTCCATGAAGTATTTAATCAGATACTTGATAATCTTACAAGATGCCTGATCAAATTTGGATGAGCTGAAGGTTGTGCCACCAGCACGTTTCTTTCTCACAGGCCTGCAGTCAAATAAGATAGAGTTATGAGGGTTCATGAAAATAGAACAAAATAAAAACATAAAAAGTAAAAATGTAAAAGCACATAAGAGGATGTAGATCCCTGAAAAATAAAATAAAAAAACTAAATGTAGCCTGTAGTTGACAGCAATTATATCATAAGATTTTACTATATGAGATTCTTACTTAATGATATATATTTTGTTAAACAATATTTTTAGTCTAAATTATGTAAAATAGCTGCTTTATACACTGTACAGTGTGTACCAGCTATACAGGACTGAAGCCATATTGAATTTGATTTCACTTTTGTCATTTTCATAGTAACTTATCCACTTGCACTTTGTGGGATTGGCAGCATGTCTCAGGTTTTTGTTATAGCTGCCTGTACATTTCTGAATGTCTAAATGTTTATAATGTGTATGCTGTTAGTCTGTGTAAGTTGTTATAAACAACAAAACTACCCTTTTGTCTAAATTTGAATAAAAATGCTGGTCCCCTATGAATTTGACATTTATTTCACATGGCTATATGCTCTGAGTTATTGTCTACATTATAATCAGTCAGTGGCTCATTGGAATAAAGATTATGCATTTTAATGTATATAATGTATAATGTAAATCTAGGTGAAATATTGAGATGACACTGTTTATATCAGTAAATATGCTTCATAGTTTAGTTTCAATGTTGCAGTGCAGACTGATTCAAACGATACGACAGGAAGAGAGCAACATCACATCTTTCAAAGTGTGCACAACCAGCCAATCAGCTCTCAGTAGGTGAATGCGGAAGTAAGAGGAGACTCCGGCTGACAGGAAACTGCGACAAGTTCACAGCATCGTACAGGAAATCAAAGACGTCTGCCTTCGAAATAAAAGTCTACCTATGTATCTATCTATCTATCTATCTATCTATCTATCTATCTATCTATCTATCTATCTATCTATCTATCTATCTATCTATCTATCTATCTATCTATCTATCTATCTATCTATCTATCTATCTACAATTATCTTTAGAGAACTAGTTTCTATTCTATTTGTGCAACATACTGTGGCGCCGTTCAGTTTGGGTAGCTTTTATTTTTGAAACTATAAAACGGAAGTCTGTGAATGCTTGCGCTACTTTGACTCTAGTGACAACGTAGCAGCAGCAGCGGCAGCAGCAGCATCTGGCTGCTAGCAGAGCGAAGAATCCACTGGTCCACCTTCTCCACTAAAGCAGACCTCTCCTCCTCAGGATGCACTCTCACACCGTGCTGCACGTGGCCAACTTCAGCACACTGTTCGTGTGCATGGTGCTCAAGTTCCCGCAGATGTTCGTGCTGATGCGGGCCAAGTCATCGACCGGAGTGAGCCTCAACAGCCTGCTGCTGGAGCTGGTCGGGTAGGGGGGTTTAGTCACTCTGTAGCTGGAGCTGGGAGGAGATGAATGATCCGTGCACTGTCTTATTGTGGTTAAGTCCAGCGGAGAGCTGAGCGGGGTCGATGCAGTGATTGACCCTACTTTTTATTCATCATAGTATTGATGTGATGGTGTCTTCCTGTTCAGCAGCGGGAACACCCCAGTGTGAGCCACAGGCACAGGAACAGCACCTAACTCTAGTCAGAGCGTGTCTAACTCACTGTGCTCTTGGTTATAGATGAGAGCGTCCCGTGCTGTGTACTTTGATTTAAAGCGGCTACTGAAGCAAATATTTATATGATGTTCAATTCTGCTGATACACCGTCCCCTCCCCTGGTGAGCACAGTGAAGTCAGTATGTGCATATCCTCTTTTTTTTCTAGACTAAGCACTACATAGGACATGCATGCAGAGGCTGTCTCCAGAGGGCCCACTGACTGAGTTTTGACGCACTAAATAATCCCACTGTGAAGGCATAACACTCAACTATTGTGTTTTGTTTAGAAAGCTTTGGCTGGATTAGTGAGCACAGAGAACAACTGACCTCAGTTGGGTCTTGTTGTCCCAACATCTGTGCCAATCAGCTGTTCTTTCTGATGCTAAATCAGTGCAGCAGCCTCTCCCTTCCCCCGGTCCTCAGGTTACTGAGCAGGAAGTGTGGACAAAGTCTTGTTTTACAACTTCAGTATTTATGGATTTTACATTCACTATTGTTTGTGTTCACTAGTGTGTAAGGCTGTCAGTGCGCTCTGTCTCCTGGGTGCCTGGCAGTAGCTGCACTGTCCTAAACCTCTCTACTACACTGGTGAGCGATAGCCTGCTGTGATTGTGCATGTTAGAGTGAAATAGCCGATCCATAAAGCTGCACCGGCTAAGATGTTTATGCAGTGATAAATTTGTTTTATCAGCCTAAATGACAAAGAATGGCTTCAGTCCAGAGGAGTTCCCTTCCCTGGTTAAATTGGCAAACATAAAGCCTAATCAATCTCTGGTGTTTGGCACTGTCAATGGTGGGAAGAGTCTCCATTTACAGCGTGTGACCACATCTTAAAGATGCAGTATTGATGTATTACTCCACACTGCATGGACGCTGGCAATATATCAGCAGGATGTCCAGGTTTATTGATCAGTACCCCTGACTGTGAAATTCTTCCACCAGCCGGTCCATGAGCAAAAACAGTTGATGTGTGGCCAAATGTACTTCCTCATTCAGACCTTCCTGAATTCCATGGCTCATCACCTATTGATAACTATAAATGTAAAATTCATTCTGTCTCCTGAACTGTAGTCAGGTCAGAGAGATCTTTGTTTCTCTTTCACCTCCTTATTGTAAAAAGTGTTCTGTATGAGTCTGAGTGTGAGCACATGGTGTACACCTCACTGACTCCGCCCTCCACAATTTGGGTGTAAACCAGAGGATTGATACTCTTAATTTGTGAAAAAATCTCGTGCAGCTTTATCTTGAAATTCATTATGATTTCTTCTCATCAAAGCAACTTCACCTTGTATCAGTTTCTCAGCCATCATCCCTGCCTGCTCACAGACACCTATACACATCCACAGTGTGTGAGCACCAGCATCCAGCTGCATGTTAGCTCAGTAAGCAGGGTCTTCAGCTGTGGAGTCTTCTTTTTGCTGCAACTCATTAAAAGACAAGTTCTAGCTTCTTCAGTTTGCTCATGGTGTTTGAACGTATTAATCCAAACCACTTCCATTAAGGAGTGAGCTGAACACTGACTGCTACCGTCTGCTTCTCAAACAAAGAATGAGTCGGTCACAAGTGACAGTGCAAATGAAAATCCTCCTCACTCCATCAAGTTTTGAGTGCTTTTACTTTGTGTCACCTTCAGTGTTGAACTTATACCTCAACATGCAACATCACAACCTGACGCCATCTGCTTTTCAGGTTCATTGTTTTCGTCACGTACCAGATGTACTATGACTACCCACCTCCAACATACCTGGAATACCCAATCCTCATCGCTCAAGGTGAGTGGTCGACAGGAGGCAGTTGTCATTTTGTTGGAAAAGTGATAAATGGGTGTGGCACTTTTCTAGTCTCTGAGACCACTCAAAGCACTTCACACTGTTCAGTGTCTTGCCCAAGGATGTCTCAGTGTTTAGACTGGAGGAGACTGGGATCAAACCACCAACTTTCTGGTTAATGGACAACCCACTCCACCTCCTGAGCCACAGCTGCAAAATATGTAATAGTCAGATTTTCAGTTGTAAATCAGCGCGGGTCATCCACGAACCGGAAGGTCAGAGGTTCAGTCCCTGACTCCTCCAGTCAAAGTATCTGTGGGCAAGATACTGAACCCACACACTGTATACATCCATTTTATCATCTGTGTGTGAATGTGCAATATGTAGATCTAAAGGTGCTGTGTGAATATCTGTGTCAATGGGTGAATGTGGCAGCAGTCTATAGTGCTGGAGTGGTCATAGAGTGCTTTATAAATGCAAGTCCATTTACCATTAGTTTATATTGCACAGAGCGCTGAGTGCCTCACAGATCTCTCCACAGTCCCAGTCTGTTCAAATCAAATGGTCATTTTTCTTGTTGGAGCACAGCACAGCATCAAACTGGTCCATAGTTTGTTATTATACCAGATTTGAACAGTAGATCAATAAATCATCTGGATGACTGATGTGGTCGGTGTGTAACCCCAATCACCAGGAGCATTGAATCTGTGAAGTTAATTGATCCCTGTTTCAAGCCGGTCAGACATACAGTAACAAAGATGGAGGGCTGACACAGTTATGACATGCTGCTACAGACCAGTCAGATTCCTTTTGGTTTCACACGTTAGAGACTCAAGTCTTACATCATCAAACCCAGCTGAAGGAACCATGCAGCCCACTGATCCTTCACCCATCCCTCTGTTATTATAACCTTCCCTCTGTCCTCAGATGTCATTCTCCTGCTTCTCATTCTCCACTACAACGGCAGCCTGCGGCAGAGCCTCGTCTACGCCCTGGTGTATCCTTCCTCTGCACACATCCGCTGGAGAAGAGCACCGGTGGATACCAAACTGTTCATTCAGTTTTGAAGGAAATTAATGACCCATTGGCCTTTTTGGGTTCTTGTCTATGTCACGTGTTATTACCTTAACACAATGTGCTCAGGCTCGTCAGCGGCTGGAGGCTCCTCACTGTGGAGAAGTGGATCATAGATCTGGCTATGGTAATAAATCAGTGGAACATCATAAGTCACAGTGTCTCAGACAGTAACCAAAAGAATGGCATGCCATCTGTCAGGAGTAATGAGGTGGAGGTTTGAACAGAAAGTTGTCCAGGCCTCATTGTTCCTGGTTTATCTCAGGAGGACACCAGGACCAGGTCGTCTCATTGGTTAAACTAATGAATGAATGTTTCCTTTTAAGGGATTGAGAACTTTTAGAGCTGTAGAAGGTGTTTGAAACTTTTTAAAGTGAAGCTCAGCAAAACTGCATATGATGGGAAGAACAATGTGTGAACATGTCTCAGTGTGACTCCACTCTCCTCTCAGAGCCTGTGCACCTTCATCAGTGCAGCCAGTAAGTTTGCCCAGCTGCAGTGTCTGTGGAGATCCAAAGACGCTGGACAGGTCAGCGCCCTCTCCTGGGGCATGGCCACCTACACATGCATGGGTGAGTGTACATGACATGAAAAACCTGTTTATTCACATTTAGTGTCCAGACTCTTGGTCTTTTTTTCTTTTGTAATTATCATTTTATCATCATCCTCATGTTATCGCAGCTCATTTGAAAAACGTATTTTAGCATGTTATGTTAAAGTATCGAACTCTTTAGACACTAAATGCTTTCTGGTTTCTACAGCTCCAACACATAATTATAAAATTACTGGTTATTGCAGCTTTAAATTAGACTTTTTAATGCCATGAAATTTTATTATACGGCAAATCTGGAGTCTTTATGATAATGGTCGAATCACAGAAACCCAATATATTATTATATGATTAACAGTCATGTGCCTCTGCCAGCTGTTCACACCCACGCCACATACAGGCACATCTCAATAAAGTCAAATATCATGGAAAAGTTCATTTATTTCAGTAGTGAAACTGATACATGGATTCATTACACACAGACTGAAATATTTCATATCTTTATTTCCATTAATTGTAATGATTATGGCTTACATTTAATGAAAACCCCAAATTCAATATCTCAAAAACTGAGAATATAGTGAAAAGGTTCACTATTGTAACCTAATGATGTCACACTCTAATCAGCTGATTAACTCCAAACACCTGCAAAGGTTTCCTGAGCCTTTAAATGGTCTCTTAGTCCGGTTCAGTAGCTGAACTGTCATGGAGAAGACTGCTGACCTCCATCATATTCCTCTTTACTGAGATGCACCTGTAATATGAAGTGAGGACTTTCAACCTGGCAGCACAGAGGATCTATTCATTCACCTGTTTCAAGGTGGACAGCCTTTTCAATATAACATGTCATCACCTCACCATTTTATCCTGTATGGTTGTGGTCACAGTGGCCTTGACCTTTGACTTTGGCCACCAAAATCTGATCAGTTCATTCTAAAGACCAAGTGAACATTTGTGCCAAATTTGAAGAGATTCCCTCAAGACGTTACTGAAGATTTGACAGACAAGCTGAGATCTCACCATCACTGATGCAGAGACAGTCACAAGATATTTACCAATTTATGTGACGTTCTCCTTTCCCCCTGAAGTACCATTACTGTAACATGGCACTTCATGAATATGTATTGTACTATTTACTCAGCTCTTAATGTAATAAATTAGCAATTCACCACTTCATTAATGAAATATTAGACGCTCTCTTGGATAATGAGGATGTCAGTGACGCGGCTCCCTCTTTGTTTCAGCGCGGATCTACACTACCACCATGACAACTGGGGACATGCAGGGTAAGTTCCTCTGAATTACAAATGACTGCAGCACGACTTTCCCGGAAAAGAATTTTTAATGATCTCTTCAACATTTCTGAAGGAGGATTTGTTCTCTAAATATCAATCATCATAACTTTACATGCGTAATGGATTTTTTGTGTGTGATTGTGGTGTGTTTCAATGGAGAAACCAGGAGTGTGTCAAGGAGTGAAATTTCATAAGGCAGCATCTTGGTGCTGGGTCACCAGCATCTTACTATGTAAATGGTAAAAATCGACACCTACTGTATGCTCACTGATGGCTCATTTTATCTTCGGCCATTAGCCTTTAAAGCCTAATCTTGGATGTGGTTTCTAGCTTTTCCATGTTTTAATAGGAGAAAATGCACTTACAGCCTGAAATAAAACCCGGTGACTACCATTAATTCTTTATAATTCACCTAAGCCTCTTTGAAAGGGCTGATCCTTCGGTAGTCGGTGTAAAGACAGTGAGCTTTATTCTAATGATCCCTCCCTCTCCCTCTGTCAGTCATGGTGCGCTTCATCGTCATGACCTTGCTGAACCTGTGGGTGCTGCTGACCGTGCTCTACTACCAGAGACGCAGCAGCAGCTCCAGCTCCAAGAAAGAGGACTGAGCTTTTAAAGATGGATCCCAGAGCTGACTGATGTCACCACACTGATCCTCACCTGTTTACACGGTTACTTTAGCCACAGCCAGTACTGAAAAACAAAACTGACGCAACGGTTATGGCAGATGATTTTGTAATACCTTTGCCTGTAAAATGTGCTTTTTATATTGTTTTTACCTCAGTTTTATACCTAGACATCTCTCTTCCTAACATTCCAGAGACCAGATACCTGCTTCAGACTGTATGTAGAGACATTAGGTGTCATCTGTTAGGACAGCAGCCCAGCTTCCTACTCAGGACAAAAAGATTCAGTATTTTGAAAAGCTTTTAGAAATGTACAGTTCTTTTCTGAACTATTTAATAAAGCAAAAATTCAAGCTTTTACATCATGGTCTTTCCAGTTTCATATGTGACAATCCTCTGTAGAATTAGACATATTTTAGACAGAAATAACCCAAAACCAAAAGGCACATCCACATCTTTATTGTTTAAGTGGTTATTGTTATAGAGCTGTTTGGTAGCAAACATGCAATCTGGATGTAGAGCCCTTAAATACAAAGTTGACAAGGCTGTATAAATAATATAATGTGCACTGTATGGCATGTAAAATATATACTGTGTATATTTATATGTATAAAACATGCTTCTTGGTTAAAGGAGAGCACTCGGTACACACACATACACGCACACATACACACACGCACACACACACACTCACATAGTTTAGTCTCTACCTGCTATATAAGCCACATACACACAACAATGTGCCCAAACTCAGAGTTTGGTTACTTTTAATACAAAAATATCAGGACAAACACTTAAAAAAAACTTTCAATGGAAATAGTGCTGCTCAGTATTTTGACTCATGGGATATGACTGCATACCTTCATTGTTTTCTGCTTCTCATTGGTTAATTCCCCTCGTGTTCATTTTCAGGAACGACTTCAAAACTACATTTGTTAGCAGGTGGAGGCCTGTGGGCGACAGCACTCAAGTGTGAGGCCTGAAAAGGCAAACACATGCAAGTTCACTCAAGAGTAGTTGGTGATGAAAAGGGGGCTTCAGTCAAGTATATCTGGATAAAATACAATGCCTGTGTGTCGTCTCTGGTAAAGCCCAGATGTACATTCAAACAAAGGAGCCGAGCTCGGATCAGAAAAGCGTCAACGGTGCACCCCTTGAATTCAGTAAACATTAACCCTCAGAACTGACAGTGCAGGATCAACAGATTGTCGAGGATCTCACGTCTGGCCCTCCCTCCGTTTAATGCCATTCAGAGCAGGATTCTGTTCACTTCTAACCGTTGCTGTGGTCATACAAGAACAAACCAGTGATTCAGTCTGCGTTCGAGTCCGAAATCTGAATAAGAGGCACTCAAGGAATTATTTGCTCAAATCTGGGAGGAATTTCACACTCCGTCCCCACTTTGCCAACTTTCCCAGAAGTCACAGCTCATTTGCTTAAGTACCTTATTCAAGTTTCAGTGACCCGTGTGGACACGCACCTGAAAGCAGAGTAGTGAGAAGCAGGAAGCTACAATCAAATGTGAGAAGAAGCCAAAGTACAAGATACTGTATCTGGGATCAAGTGTTCAACTGCAGGTCAAGTCAACAGATGACAGCTTTACCATCTTCGGAGTGTAGTGTTCCCCATTAAACCCTTAATATTGTTCACAATCATTTAACACAAATATGTCCTATTTATTTGGCCACAAGAATTCTTAAAGATGGATTGGAGAGTTTTCCTGTTGGGTCCTTCAGTCAGACACTGTGTCCTGGTGAGAAGTGTTGAGGTAAGTGTATCCCCTTCTTAAGAGCTCTCATGTTCTGTGGGAGTTGAACGAAGCACTCCAGCCCCTCCACTGAGACGCCAGCCACCCTGGTCGAGGGCCCACGAGAAGACTTCATCTAACGCGCTCACAAGCCGTCCAGCTTGCCGTGAAGATCAAACCGCTTCAGTTCAAGGAAAGGGAAAACAAGACTTTGTGACTCTCACAGGCTGAAGCAGGACAGGGTGGGCTGTGGAGAAGTGATGTGGAGTTCAGTGTGCTGATCTGCAGATGGAGCTTTGTTGAGTCTTTGATTTAGGAGGAAACACATCCCACCACCTTGAAGATGCACTGCGCTCCCCGAGAAAGGTTAACTGGAGGAGGAGAGGCACACGGAGGAAAGGTTAGTCTCAGCAGACCCTACATGGTGTGTCGAGAAGATTAAAGATCTGAAGAACAAAAACTAAAGAATCCTTCATGGGCTCAGTGTTCAGATCTTCACCAGGATTCTTTGGTTTCTTCTCTACTCTGAATCTCTATGAATCTCTATAGATTCATAGAGACCAAATCTGTTCTATGGTTTACTGTGTGGCTTTGATAAAGTTACCTCCATTCTGTTTATCCAAAACAGGGCCCAGCAGCTTTTACAGGGCCAACACAGTACAACCTGAATTTCTGATTTGGACATTTTACATTGGAAAAATGACTTTCTCTACACGTTTCTAGTGGATAAACAGAAGACAAACACATCAGTGTGTTCTGTATTTTCTTGAACTCTAACCCTGATACATCTCTAACAAGCTAAAAATCACAGATATATCAGGCTGATGTTAAGAAGGTGTGACCCAGAGGTCAAAGATGAACAGAACCCAGTGGTGAAGTGACCCCAGTTATCAGCTGTGTAGAAAAATCTTCCCCTCACATAAATCTTAGTGTGCACAGTGAACCACCACAGACCAACAGGGTCTGCACCCCCACATCCAGTGCAAACAAGCAAACATACACACATTCAGGAATTAAGTTGTTTACAGGGAAACATCTGGCTGAAAGCAGCAAAAGACTGGAGCGGTCTTCATTTATACCAGTGTCCACTGGATTCTTCTCGCTTCGTTTTGAAGCCATTTGACCTGCGAGGGCTGAGGTCAGAGAGCACAGGGTCATTTTGACTGAGACTTGTGTTAACAGTTCGGTGTCATCAGAGAGCAGCTGTAAAGGTACGGCTTATAGAGCTTATGTGATGTGGTCAGCTAATCACACTAATGACAGCAGCGTTTTAATGGGCCTCACATAGCTCTGATAGCTGGAGCTGAAGAAGCTAAGGGTCACTGAGTTTTCTTTCATCAATATTCAGGTTATATCCTCAGTGTTTATTCCTTTAAAAAACAAAAAAGCACATCACTGCAGTTTGGGTGCATTGAAACAGAGTCCCACAGTCACTGCACAGCACACAATGCACACAGTGTTACCATTATCAGAAATGAATAGAGGAAACGTCATCATCAATATCATCCAGCGCCCAGTGCCAGTCCTGAAGACCAAAGTCCTGCAACCTGGAGGGGGGAGATCAGTTCTGAAGCCTTCAGCTCTATGACTAACAGCTGCTCTAATCTTAATGTAAAGACGCAACTAAATGACCTGATCGTTGTCATGGACACAAGATAAAAAGAGGTTCTCACATTTTTCACTTCAAAAACACCTCTTTAAGATGAAAAGAAACATTTGTGCATAGCTTTTTACCTTTTTAGTTCATGGATGCAATACAGATGGACTGCTGTTAGTGGGTGGCTGATAGTACTAACCTGAAATATCTAAAGGTCAACAGTGGACCATTTTCTGCACATTCAAACAGGACAATTAACATGTGAATGACTTGTCATGGTGGACCAGCCTTCAAAAAACATCCTGACCAGATATAACTCTCCACAGACAACCACAAGACAAGCAGGACATCTGTATATTATTGATTTTTTGATGTATATTTTTATTCTAATTGTTTCTATTTCATTCTTATTCTCCATTTGCACTTATGTGAATGCTGCTGTAACACAACAATTCCCCTGCCTGGGAGGAATAAAATCTGCCTGTCTGTCTGTCTGTCTGTCTGTCTGTCTGTCTGTCTGTCTGTCTGTCTGTCTGTCTGTCTGTCTGTCTGTCTGTCTGTCTGTCTATCTCATCATCACTTCCACTGTGTCAGTGGTGTGTGATCCAGCATAAATAAACACGAAC
>OMNW01035349.1:23071-36120 GCA_900303245.1 Selene dorsalis | reverse complement strand
TAGCTGTTATCGCTGAAGCACATATACAGTGAATGACTCACTGGTGTGACCATGGAGCATCTTCTCACTCAACCCACACAGACTTCCACCACACACATTCATAAAAATGCAACTGTGCACATGATCCCGGACACACACACACACACACACACACACAAATTTTGGTGTCAGAGTTGTGTACCATCAAACTCCATATGCTGACATTAACCTGAGGGTCAGATATGGGGCTGTGGTCATTTGCCCACACTGATCTTAATGGGAGGCGACGGTCAAAACACTGCACTGTGTGAAACACACACATTTACACACATGTGCTGATTCTAAAATTAGATTTCCTGCAGAGCACTGGCAGGGGGGGTCTGGGTGAAACTAAATGTAATAATATTTGAATAATAAAATTCTTATTATTTCTGAACATACGTGTTAACTTGTAACAGCTAGATATTCAAAATAAACACTGAGACCATTCAGGTGACAGGTACACAGAGGTGAACCTTCACTGAAATGAGTTACTGGTTATTTGAAACAAAAGCTTGTATGCATCTCGACCGCCTCTGGTCAAATGCTTATTTTATAACATTATGACAACATCCAACAAATTCACCAAACGAAGACTGAGCTGTTTCTTAGCTGTATCACTTACTATAAACAACTTGGTTTGAAGATAATTCTCTAGCTTTTGCTTTTGTTTCAGCCACAATGAAATGGAAAGATTGGAGACTGCTTGTGTGTGTTTTTGAAAACATCTTTCATATGCACATGTTTGTACAGTAGCTGCATTCAGGAGTGTGCGTGTATCTTACCATTAGCATGGATGCAGAGTGGGTATGTGTTAACAAGTTTATTTGTCTCTGTGTGTGCTCCAGAAGAGTGGGGGTTGTTGGTCTCTGATATTTGTAAATGTCAGATCTTACAGTGGACAGGCGGCTGACTGATTGTTGTTGCTGCATGTCTGCGTTTCCCCTTAATTAACTAAGCAGGACTTTCCAGGCCGACAAAATTGAAAAAAAAATGATCCTATGTAACCATTTAAGATAGATTATAAATCTATATCTCACTGTGAATACTAAAATGAAACCCCGAGGATGATTCTCCTAGATATTTTTCAATTTTTTGATACTGTGAAGCCACTAGAACAACACAGGGGAACTTTTTTTTCCAAATGATGAAACAAAACATCCTACATTTTTAGGAGTTTGATGATCTGATCATTACAAAGTGTCTGTCATGTTGAGAGCTGATATAACAAATGGAATGTTCAAAGTTGTCACATATTTGGGACATTGATTGATGTCCAAATGTCAATCATGCGTTGAGTAACATTCCACCTTAAATGTCCAGTAGCTGCTGTTAGCATCTGAGCTGCTCAGTGAATTGAATAATTAGTAAAGGTGAAAAGCCAAAAAACTATTTTTCACTCATCATCCACTCATCTGACAGTGTCTTTGTCCGCGGTGAAAACAGAAATAAAATTTAGTCAGTGTGTTACATTGAAACATCTCGTGCTGTTGCAAATAAAAGTAAACCTAGCTACAACCATAGCCCAGCCTATTAGCTTAGCTGTTTTCATGATCTAGTCTGTTAGTTTAGCTACATTTTCTTTGCCTAGACACTTAGCTTAGCTATATTTTGTTAGCCAAGGCTGTTACCTTAGCTACGTTTTCATAGCCCAAATGAGTAGTTCAGCAACATTTACATAGGCTTGTCTTTTTGCTCACCTAAATTTCTTAGCCTAACCAGCTTAGCAGCGTTAGGCTAGCACGATGTTTCCACCGTGCCTTAACTTACTCAACACAAGCCAATAAATGCACTCATTCAAACACAAACTCCTTCGTGTGATCATGTGATTCAAGGTGACTGATCAAATAACAATCCTGTCTGTGAGGATTAGAAACCACAGTTCAGTGTCTGTTGACCTTCAGATGTATCAATCTGATACTCACACTGGACTCCCTCATTCATATTTCATTGTCTCTTGAATGCCTGACACAACACACCAGCCACCTCTGGAGGTAACTGCTGCAGCCTCTAATGTGGATCATTTATTCGTTAAATACTCAGCTTTGATTTAGCTAAGATTCACTCACTCACACACCCACACACAGCACTTGCAGACCCACTTGTTATTTGTCATCCAGCACCAGCCTCCTTGATTCAGTAAAAACCTGTCCCAGTGTCTCCACTCAGAGCTCTGTCTCTCTTTGCCCTGGAGGTCTACTTAAAACAGTAGATTCACTAATTCCAATTAATTTACTCTCTGCCTTTAATTTAAAAACTCTTACGCAAATCGAGACACACTATGTAACTCTGATTAATCAGAAGTTAAGAGGAAAAAAAACCTTTTCCAATCATTATGCAAATGTATTAAAATATGTACTCTTGAACTTGGAAAGGAATCAGGAACAAGGAGGTTCATACCTTATTCAGAGAGAAAAGGTTTCAACACAATGAGATTTCATTAAAATTACGCCTTAAATGGCTTTAAATGCAAGAAGTAGAAAAAAGCCCCTGGGCTCTGTGTGTGGCTTCATCCCAGACAGATGAGCAATGACTTGGAGACACTGACAAACAGTTTTCACACTGTGTATGAGGCTCTGAAGTCTGTTTGGAGGTTGCAGAGACTGAGAGGTGAAGCTGATTTAGATTCTTTTAAGGTGGAAACAAAAGTAGGGAAGTGAGGAATAACAGGATCAGGCTGAAGGGAATGTTAAAATATATCTGAGACTGGAAAACACTTAGTGTCAGTACCTTATTTTTCCTCAGTTGTATGGGGCTACATCCACACTACAGTATTTCTATTTTAGCTCTGTATCAGAAACAATCAACTGACAACTAACACACCTGAAATGCAGACATACCTTAGCAAACACATACACTGAGCATGTCTGAGCAGGTATTTACAGGAGCATAAGTAGATCAGTAGATCATTGACTCTGCAGTTGATTAGTTAATATTTAACTGGACATCAGTTGAGCAAAGACACTATGATTTCAATTGTGTTGTTTTCACCTTTGTAGCAATAGTGAAACATACAGCTCCTTAAAAGTCAAAGAACCCTTTTCTCTCATTAAACAACCTGAAGACACTGAACTGTAACAATTCTTGTCTTTCTCTCTATGTCTGCTCACCTACACTAACTTCATCTTAATTTAAAACAGGTAATATTATGATGAGTGACACAGGTAATACAGGACATGAAAAAAAGAAAGATTGGGGAGTAATGGATGTTTAGATTGTGATTCTGTGTAAACAGCAGCTTGAACTGTACTGAGTTAGTGTCACGGGATGGGAACTCACCCTCTGTTGGTGACGATGGCTTTCTTCAGGTGAATGTAGTTGGCCGGGAAAACTCCCTGAGGAGAGACAAACAAAAGGAAAACAGTTCAAACTTTCTCCTCTTTGACTGTGTTATACCATACATATCCACAGGCAACACAGACATTAAGATAAGGTACCCACAGCATCAGGAGCAGAGGCTGTGTTGGTACCTCACCTCCTGCATAATTTCTTTTTACAGCGCCAACTCATTAAAAGCAGTAACATTTCCATCTGGTGGGTAGGAAATTCAGAGACACAAAAATGCCTCCATTTATATTTTAATTAACACAAACTTTTATACTTACTATAAACTTGAATTTTATGATTTATAGCAGAGAAGAAAATAATTTTGATGTATATTCCATGAAATTCTACATCTTATTCACACGTACTGTGTCTGAAACACTTCCCATCTCATCAGGTCCTGATGATAGAACAACATGAAGCTGCACAAATGGCAGAAATTGGATGGACTAAAAACCACACAAGCTTTTTGCAGCATGAGAGAATGCTGCGGGAACAATTTTAAAGATTCACCCTGTGGCAACAACACATGACCTCTTGACCTTTTTTGCCCCACAGTCATTCTCCGTTCACACACCATTGCTCGCCGACCTGTGACACACACAGACAGAACATGCAGTAGCCTGTGTGAGTGTGAAGACTTGTGCCCTGTGCTACAAAACATGTGCAGCATCTCAGAGGTGCACTGCTAAATAATTCATGTAAGACACTGGGAAGGTTATAATGGAAGCAGCTTGAATGCTAGACAGGTCACTTCACCACTCACACTGCAGCACTAAGCTTTATAGTAATGCTATGACTTCTTATATGTCTCCTCCCAATTTAAACCAAACTAAATCGTAAAACTTCTTTATCTTCATTCCTGGGTAATTGCAGTGTTGTTCGGTACCAATTAGCTGCAGTAATGCACAAGGGATTTTCTACAAACTTACTGTTTATAACTTTACTTTAGCACTGTGGTCTTTGCACGAGACAGTCACTGTGCACAAACTGTAGTGACATGACACTTTGCTCCCTGTGACATTTGTCACTTATTAAACTCAAAGTTTTGCAGTTATGTTACTTTGCCAACTCATTGTACCTTTACAGGTACCATCATTTACACTTTCCAGTATTTTAATATCCTCATACTCAGTGCCTTTCAGTACAGCACACATAGCATCTCAGCTGTATTTATTTACAAGGGCTTCGGACTTGATGCACAAACTATCCAAGTCTTTGTTTCTATAGAGGTCACAACAGGTCAAATATACGAACACGATACGATACAAATTACTTCATTAATCCCCAAAGGGAAATTAATTTGTCTGTCAGCTCATCACCATTTGCAGAAGAGTCAAAAAAGCCCAATGGCTAAAGGTACAAAGGATCTCCTATATTTCTCCATCCTGCAGCAAAGAGAGAGGAGCCGTCCACCACCACTGCTTTCCTGGTCCATCAAGGTGCCATGAGTGGATGATCTGAGCCGTCCAGAATGGCCTCCACCATCCTCAGTGAACCCATCAGGGAATCATGACTGAAGTCTCCTGATGTCATTAAAAGTGCCTCAGGATGTTTAATCCGTATCCTAGCCACGGCTTCATGGCGAACTTCAGATGGATCTTCAGCAGTAGCCATTGGGTGGATGTACACAAGTATTGTTATGATATGAAAAAATGTCTACTTTCTGAGTCTTCACCAACATCTCCAGCTCCTCATTACTCTTGTTGGGCAGAGAGTTGATATTTCCCATGATGACTGACGACAGAAAGGACCAATAGTACATCTCCACTTCCAAGCCTTCATCTTTTCACCAACAGCACGGCAACCATGAAAACACCTCTTTATCTCAGCTGAAACAGGGTTGCATCCTCCAGATCTGCTCCATTTTCAATGAAAGAAGCTCCTCTCCTGAAGAATCTCCTCTCCCCACAGAAGCATCCATCAGTAGTCGACAAAATACGACAAAAACACAACAAAAAAAAAGCAATGGTTGAGTAAAAACTCAGAGCTACCAGACTTTGCTGCTACCAGTTGAAGCGCATGTGTTCTCGATACATATTTTCAAGATTTTAAAGCTCCAGGTTTTCCTCTTCTCCTGTGTTTCATACTCAATGACTGGTTTATTATCACATCACAAAGTCACAAGAGTCCTGACAGCTGGTTTTAAGGCCCAGTTTCTGAATACAGGCTGTGTGCATTTCTCTGTGGACTGAGGCTTTGATACTTTGATACTACTATCATACTACACATGGACATTTACCTTTGTACTGTGTGGAGCTTTACATTGCCACACAGTGGATATGAATCACTGCATACCTAAATCCACCAGCTGTGGCTGCCTCTATACTAGTGTAAAAGAGAGCATGACTTTTTTCAGTGGTGATTTTCTCTATTTGAAATGAAACTATTTGCTCTGAGCTGGGCTCCTCTTCTTTATCTTTACACAGTATAAATGTTGAATACCGAATTCTCTCTCAAATGTAGAAGTGATAAAGTAAAATCTCTGTGTCTGAAGCGACTGGGAGAAATCGTGTGACTGCAGAAAAGAAAAAGTGTATGAGGTGCTGCAGAGGTCTGCTGAGGGAAACCTTCATACTGGAGGGATTTCATTCATATTCATATTCTACAACATGTTTCACTGAGGAGAAGAAGAGCAAAGGCAGGAAGTTTATTTTAGAGCTGGATATACAGTATATGTGTGTGTCAGTGTGCGTCTGTGCTTGGTTGTGAATTCTTTCATGCAAATCTTTGTATACACTACTGTACAACAATATGTGTGTGTGCGTGTGTGTTTTCTATTTCTGAGTCGGCCAGTACACCAACGCAGAAACTGTATGTACAGTGTCAGCTAAGATGCCAGCACTTTTGCCTCTGTGTGTGTGTGTGTGCAGACGTATGTCCTATCTGTACTCTGAAAGCATGGCCTCCGGCGGTTTGGAGAGAAAGCCACCCTGTGCCATCATGCATAATAACCCAGCTGTCTTTAAGGCAGTGTTTGAGCTGCAGCTGCTGTCGACAGAGATGTTCTCTGCTCCGCTCTGCCTGTCAGACGACTCTGAGGGTCAAACACAGCATGATGAAACACAGGGGAGCACCTTCTCCTCCTCTCCAGAATGTGAATGTGTTATTACAGAGAGACCTATCAAACAGAGAGACATGACAAACACAGTGGTGCTAAGAAGAAGGAGATTATCTGTGGTTCTGCCTCTGTTACCTGTCAGGACACTGATCAGCTCCTCATCTTGTCACACCGCCTCCCAACCCTGCTCCTGGAAACCTCTCAGGACTCAAGCTTTTCTGTGATAAATCTATTCACTTTCTTATTGTGACTAGAAAGAAAATGCCACTGCTATGTTCCCTACGCACTGTGTTTAGATTCCATGTTTTGTTCTATGCAACTTTTGTCTACTGCTTCAGAACACTGCACACTGGCATTGACTTCCAGCTCCACAAGAATGCAACAGAAACACATACCCACAAGTATATAACACACAGCATTACTCCGTGATTTTTTACTTTCTGTTTGTTCTCTTGTAGAACAGATGTGTTGTGTCATAAAATGTTTCCACCTCCACTGTTAGTTTTTCTTCATACATAACGATTTGTAAGCTTTAGCTTTAGGACCACCAGATGTGTCTCATGTTGACAAATGATGATTTCATTGTGTTAAATTAGCTAAGCCAAATCTGCATCTTTGTTCTTTGTGTAGTTACAACTACACTACACAAATTGAAGGTGCTTTGAGGTCTAACTCAATAAAAGAGAAGTTAATTGATTCAGCAGCTGACTGTTTTTTCAATGTGCAATAAGTTTGTGGTGTATTTTGGGTTACTGTTACTGTCAGATGGAAAATCAATAATTGGTAAAAATCGAAAATCAAATCGATAATCGTGAGTAATTGAAAATCAGCTGGTAATCAGATCGAGACCTCAATAATTGTAATTGAATCGAACTGGGAAATCGGACTGATTAACCACCCCTACTGCAGTTGGTGTGAATGTGAGACGCTAATGATTTACAATGTGGTGAAGCTTGTTGCTCTCCAGCTTGGTTGTGTTTTAACAGTCTCACCTCAGATTTGTATGTTTTTAAAGTCAGAGGAATTATGCTAATTTACAACAACTCCTTGTTTATTAGGAAAGAGGGAGAGTAGATCAGGCTGAGAGGAGAGTGCTTTCTAGACACAAAAGGAAATTTCACTTGTCAAAGCAGGAAATGGCATAAATTAATTAACATTGATTACCAGAGCCACTTCCAGGGCTCTGGAAACTTAGTACTGAGACAAGTGTCCACAGTGAGATGTAGGTATCACACTTTCATCATGTGTACCTAGACTGATCCACAGAAAAAAAATCTGTCCACTCTCTCACTGTTACTTCACTGAAGCTCCTGGACTGTTGCAGATCACAGCTACATGATTCAGCAAAAAAACACCAAACAAGAGTTTTTTAATAATCCAGTGGAAGATTTACCTACTGTCTGAACAATAAACACAGTAATAGTCATATGACTCATCTATTATAGATGATGATCCTATGATACTAGATACAACCAAGTCCCAGTTACATAATCAACTCATAAAATGAGTGTTCAATCTCACAAACACAAGAGGAGCCACAAATAAACATAGTGTAACATAATAAACAAAGCTGAACCTCATTTTTATATGGCAATAAACAAAATGTATAAAAGACATCAGATGTGGGCCAGGTAGTATGAGTAGTATGAGCCCCACACACACACACACACACAAACACAGGGTGTGAGTGTGAGTGCATTCTGCCCCTGCTTCGTTAGCTGTGGATATTTGTTAACAGGTCAGTGCATTCAGAAAACCTCAGGCACTTCTGTGATGCTACCTGGTTCAAAGTGTATGTGTGTGTATCTATATATATATGTGTGTGTGTGTGTGTGTGTGATTCCCGATTTAGCTGCATTGTTGAAGCACTGGTTCCCTTTAACAGGTCGTCAAATATAAAAAATAAAGTCATGTATTGACAGATGATGAGAGAGAGAAAAGCAAAAAGCATAATAAATGATACAGATGTGAAAAGGGAAACAGGGAGAAAACAAAAGAGGAACAAGGCAGCAGGAAAACTGTCATCCAGCCACAAATAACACACTCTCCCTGTGCGCCAGTAAGCTGTACACACACACTGTACGACATCACCTTTTTTTGACCCGTGTTTCACAGACTTCAGACACCAATCACGATGTGATGCACCTCAACAGGCGCTCACTGAAAATACAGGCAACAAAGAAAGTCAGTTGGTTGTTAGAGGAAGAAAATGGTACAGACAGAGGGAAGAGATACAGAGGAAGACAGTGGAGGATGATTATAATCGAGACACATAATTACGCAGCCCTCTCCAGCCTGTGACTCCCAGCAGATGTTTACTGTTTACCAAAGACACATAACAGCCAATTGTTTGCTTCCCACAATTGTCCAGGAGACAAATCCAAGCAAATACAAATAATGGTTTATTATCCACCTAAATACCCCAACCGCTGCTGTGTGATGAGCTCTATTGTTCATATAATGTGTAAGTTTAAGTGTGTGTGTGTGTGTGTGTAAATGTGCATCAGTTTATGTAGAAAATATTGGTTTATTCACATTTCTATATACTGTTCCAAACTGTTATTGCAAAGTTCTGACACATTTCAATTCATTGATTCTTAGATTTAACTTGCAGATGGACTAAAGCTCCATATTGTTTCTTCTGTGTTTTATTTTGATGTGCTGATCCATAAGAAGATCTAAAAACTATTTAAATGTAGTTTTCCATCTCCTCTCTCAGGCTTCTCTCTGGAGCTCTATAGAGACAACAGGTCGGTGTCAGCCAATCAGAAGAGAGGAGGCCCTTAGCCTCTTTTTTGATTGACTGACTTTTTTCTGAGTGATCCAAAAAAAAAAAAAAAATAAATAAAAATAGAGTGGATTTAAGGCGTAACCCCTCAGAGAAACCAAATCCTGCAAATGTTGGATGGTGGGTCGGGCTTGGTGGCTGCTTTGTTGTGACATCACAAAGTCACAGGAAGTTCTGCCAGCTGGTTTTAAGGCTGAGTTTCCAAATACAGACTATGTACATTTTTCTATGTACTGAGACTTTGATACTTTCACAGTATTAATATAGGACCTATAGCTGCTTTATAATCACACTACACATGGGCATCTATCTTTGTACTGTACGGATCTTTAACACAAACATCTGCCTGTATGGAGCTTTAAATTAAGGATGTGAGTCTCATTATGAAGTTTAGAAAGTTAACATGTGCTTAAATTATAAAGTAAGAGTTCAATAAACAAACTTTAGATTTAACATACTTATCACCATATTGTCATCTTGATGCTTTGACAATTTGCGGAAAGGTTCAAAACCTTTATATTTTAAACAAGCTTCTTGTAAACAGGTGAAAAATCAGTACATTACAGTAAAGTTTGAGTAGTTAAAATTTTGAATTACTCATTAGATCAAACCTTTAGAGGTTGGGGAGAAAATGAAAATATTCTTGAGTGAGGCTCAGCGTGAATCTCTGGAGAAACTTGCTGAACTCTGCACTTAGTTACTCACTAATGTGCATCTTCAGAGTTACAGTTCATAATTTGAGAGTGGTTTTGAGGTCGGTTACAGCAGCGAGCACAGACCCAAGTCCATTATGTTAAAATGAAGTTAGACCCGGAGCAGACGTCTGCTGTCTCTCTGTAGGTTAATGTGAGCGTCTTTATTGCAGCTCTAAATTATTCAACACGTCTCCATCTTTAACAGTCAGTCCATCTGTCTCACTCTGACTGTCATGACACAACAGTCTGAACCACTGCTCCTCTGTCTAACTGTCTAACTGAACTGTCTCTGTCCCACAGTTGGCGCAAAAATACTTCTGGAAAAACTGTTCAAATAGTAAAACATGAAAATTCAATCCATGAAAATCCAAAAGACACAAGACATCAGTTCAAAGTCAACAACCAACCTCTTATCTCAGGTGACCTACTGCAGTGAAACTCAGAAAAAACTGAAATGACATTAATGAAGAAAATTGACTAAGATAAAATAGTGCTTCAGAACGTTAACAGACTGGAGTTGTGGTCATAGATCCTATCAGCTGGAGACCTGCTGATATTTGCCTTTAATAAAAAGGCAGCACTTTCCTGAACTTCTCTCAACTCTCTCTGCTGCTTTCTTCTTCTCTGAGACACTAAATTATTGATGGTCTTTGTAACCTTCCTGCTGACCAGAGGTTTGAGGCTCCAGGCTATAAATGATTTAACTTTGCGTTTTTGAACACAGACACGGCTCCAACAGTGAAGATGCTGATTCTGCCGATCAACTCTCCCAGTCGGGAGAGACAGTTACTATTTGATGCCAGTTTTGACCTGGAAATTGAGGTAATAACGTCTTGAGCTAGTACACGACATAATGAATAAAAATTAGTGAGCTGACCCCTGGCCATCTGCATTCCCCAGAAATGTACGTGACAACTTCATCTATGTCACTGCCTCTGAAGAGTGTTAATATGTTGACAGCACAGAAAAGCACAGACACGTCGTCTAAATATGCAAAAACAGTAAAGCTCATCACTTTCATATTAACTTCTTATGGGTAAGGACACTGAGTCTAATCTGAGGAGAGCACCCTGTCACATTGCCATGAGATTATCTGTCAGAAAGAGACGGCTTGAGTCTCAGCATGGGAACAGATCTGATACAAACACTGGCTCAAACTGACGAGGAGGCTTCAGCAAACACAGCTCAGATCAGTCACAGAAACTCAGTGTTCATGTCCAATCCTACACACAAACACACACACACACACTCCACAGGATGCAGGGTTAATCCTGAAGGTGAAGCAGAGCTGAGCCTCCACTTCTCTAGTCCAGTGCCAGGCCTCAGCTGTCAGAGGAACACAAAGTTAAGAGCAGCATGATGGGAAAGAGAGTCCATAACGACAGTGGGTGTCAACCACTTACCCACAACAGAGAACTGAAGCCGGGTGATATTAAAAAACACTTTAAACATCACCATATTGAGTTTACAGCACTCAGGAACACAGTAGAGTTGGTGGAGGTCACGGACATCAAACGCAGCACAAAGGTTCACTTTGAAGTTGAAACATTACCAAACGGAGTTGAGTTTAGTATCGGCTTTTTCTGTAGTAGCTCGCTGAGCAGAAGTGGGCGAGATGATCAGTACAAACACACGGAGGACAGTGAGTTAACAGTGAGTAACAACTTACTCAGGTCATAAAGGTCAAAGGTCGTCAGTCTCTTCAAGCCCATTCCTCTCACTCCCCTTCATTCCTCCACACTAGCGACCATGGACATGATAAGCTTATAAGTAAGCTTTGAACAGATCTTCTTTAAATTTGGCACAAATATTCACGAGGACTCCAGGATGAACTTATCAGATTTTGCTGGTCAGAAGTCAAAGGTCATGTCCACAGTGACCTCACAAAATGTGGTTTTGGCCTTGTGAAGGTAATATTTTTCCCAACGCCGTGAGGGAACGTCTTCAAATTTCATTAATATATGTCTAGAGTCAAGGATGAACTGCGTAGATATTTTGGTAGTCCAGGGTCAAAGGTCAAGGTCACAAAGACCACATAAAACAGTTCTCAGCCATTACAAAACTTCACAGAGCAATAACGAAAAGTTCACAGGAATGGATGACATTTTATACGACTCAGGATGTGACCTGGACCTGGAGAAGACCACCACAAGGAGGAGCCTTTACTTCTTTTCGCATCTTCTGTCTCTGGTTTCCTGCTGATCAGTAATTACACCGTCTTTTGTCTCATTCTCATCACACCTGCTGATGAGCTACTGATAAACTCTCAATCATTGTCCTTGTGGCTGAAAGCAGGAGAGGAAGCCACAGCGCCGTTCTCGTCTGCGTCTCAGTTTTTTTCTTCATCTACAGTCCTCAAGGAGTTTATCTCCTCACCCTCACCCCGACACTCCCATCTATTCTCAGCTTGTCCATTGTGTGCTGCTCAGTTCATTGTCCTTGCTGGAAGGAAGAAAAGGGGGATTGTGTAATTCCCACATAGAGCTCCACGCAGGATCATAATGTGCTCTGCTCTATAATTTCACACAGCAGCTCTGACTTGGCCTGGATGATAAAATAACAGTGATTACATCACCACCGCACAACTTTATCTTTTGTTGTTTCATTCCTCCACAATGAGGGTCCTTCCGAAAGCTGAGACGTTTGCACTGCGACCACATCGAGCTGTTGAAAAGAGGAGCGGTGATAAAGCTGCACACACCCTGTTCCCTGCTTTAGACTTCCCATCTTTTCTCCTTGGCTTCACCTGTTCATCAGTCCAGCTGAATATGTTTCACATCTCATCATACTTCAGAGTGATGTGAACCGACAGAAGTGTCTGACAGGATCAATCTCTCTGACAATCAATCTGTCCACTGATTGATCCCCAGCCTGTTTACACAACTCTAATGTGGTATGATGTGATTACAATTAGTAAATAGTAAGTAATATAATCTGTATGTAAACTTTAAATGTACATATAGTTTATTGCCAGTGAAAGACATTTTGAATATGATCTGATCAACATGCATGCAAGCTGATGTTTGTAATAAGCAACATCGTTTTTTCTGCATCTCTCCTGAAGGTTTTCCACAGTGAGTCTCTGAATGTGAGTCAGGCTGTTGAAGCCAATCTTCTTCCCCGGGTTGTCAAAAAAAAAAAAAAAAAAAAACAAAAAAGTCTT
>OMNW01035349.1:0-11907 GCA_900303245.1 Selene dorsalis | reverse complement strand
GGGAGAGACAGAGAGAGACAGAGACAGAGACAGAGAGAGAGAGAGAGAGAGAGAGAGAGAGAGAGAGAGAGAGAGAGAGAGAGAGAGAGAGAGAGAGAGAGAGAGAGAGAGAGAGAGAGAGAGAGAGAGAGAGAGAGAGACATAAAGAGACAGAGTGAGAGAGAAGAGGGACACTGGAGTGGGAGTGTGTGACACAGTCTTTTTGCATATACGATTATTACAGCTAATGCATAAATGGGAATGGGTGTCATCGACTCCCTGCGTCCCTGTAGTTATGTGTGTGCGTGTTTCTACGTGGGAAGACAAGGTGCTGTCATCTTGCATTTGTGTGCGTCAGAGCTCATGTTTCACTTTTTAAACACCACACGGTTGTGATGTGAATGAAAACATGTCACACTGTTACTGCACTGTCAAGTCAACGTGGCCGACAGCCGCCCACCACCCCAACGCCCCCACCTGATCTCACCTTTATTTTCACTCTGTCACCTTCCGGCTTCTGTACGGAGGGAGGAGTGGCAGTGAAAGAGGGCCTCTCTGCGTTGGAGCCATACAAGCCTGTCAGGATATACCGAGTCTTTATACTGCAGATCTGTGTGTAATGTAACCGCACATGTACAGGATACTGTGTGGGCCACATACTCTATGGGATTTTTTTCAAAGGTTGTCATGGTACTTCAGTGGATTATGAAGATTTCCTCACAGATATTTGTTTTTCTCTGCACACCACATCACTTGCACATCATCACATTACACAGTAAGCGTCGCTCCACATTACAGCCTGAATCTGTGTTAATGTGCTGCTGCATTTGCCGTCCTGTGAGTTTTGGCCAGGGCACTTACTGGTAGAGAATTTGGGTCTTACACATCCCCGGCCCTCACTCTTATCTCTGCATTAGCCTTCTCTCATGGGCACTGGCATGAGGAGGCTTGAGGAATGAGAAAGGGGAAAGAGCCGAGATAAAGAGGGAGAGAGGGAGCAAAGCAGAGCGGATGCAATTAAAAGACTGGGTCACAGATCGCAGTGCCAGGCGTCAGTGTGATTAATACACCACCATTCAGCCCAGGAGCTTTTCTCCTCTCTGCGTGGATGTGTGTAGTGTGTGTGTGTGTGGGGGGGTTGTTTGTGAATTTGTAATCTCTTAAGCCTACCGCAGCTAGGGGGCACAACTGTGTCTCAATGTGCGCTATCCCCACGTGTGCCATGGTTAACCTTTTTTTAAGGTCTTCCTCTTCCCTGGTGACCTGAGCAAACAGGTTATAAGAAATGATGCGTCCTCATTTGACCCTTGACAACCAAGTTGAAAAATGTTTCCTGCTGACCATACACCTCAAATTGTCAAATGGGAGTGACTCATAACTTTGCAATGTTTAGATAACTTCACATGGCAGCATTGTAGGAAAGTTTAACGGGCACAAACTGTTTTGTTTTTCACGCCTTTTGACTGACCATCTCATCAGCAGCTACCCACTAATTTCAGACTGTGCCAAGTCAGTTAAATCTGGCTCCTCATCAATCCACCCTCTGCAGAAAACTCACATCAAGGCAGCAAACTTCCCCCCGATGGAGCTGGTGGCCCTTCTCTGTGCCTCATGCTAATGAGAATGTTCCTTTTTGAAACACACCAAGCTGCACAAACATATCAACTGGTTCTTTCTTTTGTTTCTTTCATCTGGCTCCCACTCACCAGACCTTGCCTTCAAGGCTTCCCCTTCGATTTAGCATGAGCAGAGAAGGAGCCTCGCTTTATCACAGCAATATCTTTTTTAAGGAGGTGAAGCGAAGAAACTGCCTCAAGGCTACACACTGTCTGTTATCTCCCAGTACAATATAATAATTTCACATAGCCCAAAGCGAGGTGATGGGACCTCAGCTGGGCCAAGTGACAAAGAGGGGAATGTGAGCAAACTGAGGGCAAGGATCAGGGGACAACGGGGGCTTCTGGGAAATATCAACGACTTTCACTCGACCGTATAATGACTGTAATGAAAACCCATTATTCTCAAGTAAGTATTTTTTCCTGAGATGAATCACAGTGGCCCTGCTAAACATATCGAGCATTGACGCAGTTCACAAATACCTTCCATGAATGGGAGAGACATTATGGCTAAGTAAGTAAATGAGTCCAGCTACTGTACATGAGGTAGTGCTCGGGCTGTGTCCAGTGTTTATGGCAGCAGCTGGTTATTTTTAGCTGGTCTTCATTACCCTGTGGACTGGCCTTTATAAACACTATACGACTAAAACCAGGCTTACTCCCCCTGCCCCTCCTCCCAGTCCTCAGAGAAACCAAAGACTCACTCACAAGGTAATCAGCTTTTAATTTTCTCCCCCTTCTCTTCTTACATTCTCTCATTTTATCTCTCTCCCTCTTAGCTCTCGCTCTCCATCACCCTTACTCACTGACTGAGCCGACCTGCAGTCCTTTTCTTCTCTCCACTTTTCTGTTTTTCTCTCCTTTTTCTTCTCTCCCTCTTCTGTTATTAGCATAAACGTGTGTGCATCCCTCCCTGGTGATTGTTTAGCCGCTGTGTTCAGCATCTTGATTTCATTCCTCACAATTGCTCTAATTAGCATTACAAATATACACTTAGAGAGGAGCAGAAATATCTGTTACGTCTGACAGACTAATTTAAGAGAATGGAGACCAGAGGAAAAGGCAACACTAAATTTGCCTGATAAAAGGTGTACCACTTCGTCTCAATAATGAGGTGTCTTATCTGAGTCCAGTGGAAGTACACTTTCACTACATTTATGTAAATCGATGAATGGGGTGTTTGCTTTAACTGAATAAAGCAGCACACTGAGCCTCTGACAATGGGAACATATTGGATGTTCAATCGTGATAAAAGGTGTAATCACAACAAGAAACATACCTCTTATCTCCACTCACTCTCCCTCTCTGCAGCCCAGATTATGTCTTCTAAAGTAATGATTAGACTTAAGACAGATCTCCTTCATTATCTGTTGCTCTCATCCGTTTCTCTCTAATCCTGTCTCTACTCCAAAGCCCCCTGGGGCAAGAGATAGGCCAGGGCCAGCCATTAGTCTCTAGGCCCCGAGACCAGGGACAACACTCATCCGTATTTTCCCTAGGAGGAGATCAAGGCCATCTCTGAGGTCAACTACACCAACTGCCATCACATACTCATAATTGCTTCACTGCTTCTGTTTTTTTTTACTCTTCATTCGGGCATTTACTTGCTGTTTAAAGAGTGATCTTTGCCTTTCCACTTCGTCTGATCTAAACAGGGAGACCCTGAGACGAAAACATGCAGTCTAAGTAATTGTTCAGTTGTAGTCCTGCCATCTGAAACTATAAAGGTCATTGTACCGATCAATCAGCAGAGTAACTAATGAAAGTAACTGGGGCCTTTATTATCACAGAGCACACAAAATAGGCTTTAGGTTGCTTCCTCCAGAGGGCCGAGTCTGCAAAGGACATGATGTTCATCTGAGGAGCACAGGTACACTGAGCATAGGGACAAATTGTTGTGATGCGAGTGCTGATGTTGTCATTATGAAGGTAATTGCTTCTTCAGCTGAGGAACAGTATTAAAACACGAATCAATGCCCAGTGCCGCAGGCGGAACAGAAAACATTTTACCGAGTTCGAAGAAGTGGCTAGGAGCAAGCCAAAAAGAAACACATAACCGCAGAGAGGAACGGAAAATGACATGCATAAAATAATTAGCACGCCTCACATCAATAACCTAACAACTCTGCACTGCTAAACCTGTGTTATTCATTTTTTTTGTTAAATTAATTGATAGCATTATGGCCACTTGGGTCAGGGGAGAGTAGCTTATATGAAGTTGATATTGCAGTGGTGTAAGCAGTTTCACAGTTCACACACATCCAGCAGGCATGAAGCAACATTAGCATTCATTTGAAGCTGTGTCTGGTCACATGATTAATTAAATCTTCTTTAAAGTCAGTTTTACTCATGACCAACTTCTGAGGAAAATATTCAGCTCTTAGCTGCAAAATTACTACATTATGTTCACGATCTAGATGCTGGGCAGGTAGTGTACAGCAGGAAGTGGGGGTGATGAGAGACTAAAACTGAAACAAAAACAGTCAATTTGTGTGCTACAAAACCAAAACTATGAGGTGAAAGATGAGGAACTGCAGAGTTGAGTGACCTTTTTCTGTGAGTTCAAGCAACCACTCTCACATTGCACCTGGGCATTTCATCTATTATTCATATATACATACTTAATAGTGCAGCTTTAAGTTCAAGTCACATTCTGAATTTAGTAAGCAGCATATGTAAAGCTTATTGCATAGTAAATAACAGCATACACTAGATATAAAAACATTTGTTAACTCTGGCGTACTGCAGCTAAAATATTTCATTTGGTGGAATCAGTCTTAACACAATCCTACTTATGTGCAGGTACTTGAATTTTAAAAAAAAAAAAGGGGGGAAAAAAGTGCCTTTCAGAGTGCAGCGCTCCCTTAATAGCAACAAATCTGAGTTTCTTTCAACAGCTATTTGCTTTGAAGCCACCCTGGCCTGTTCCAGAAAATCAATTAAAAACATGACTAATACATTTGCGCCTAACATTCTCCACTTTTCCTTTTTAGTGTGTTTGATGTCCCCCACTACATAACACTGAGTAGATTCTGAGATCACAGAGATAGGGAAGGGAGGATTTCGACAAGAACCCTCTCACACTCATTCAGTGCTTTGAGTGAAGCTCCAACCTAAAGTGAAATTAAATAATGAAGAATATCAGTTGACTCCATACTTTGCTCTTTTAGCACAACTCTCCATAGAGAAATCCAACACGCCTCAAAAGATGAAGGGTACAGTATCGGGCCACATGAATGTCCTATTTGTCTTTCAGGCCTGTAAAGAAAGTTTTATGTTGTATGATTTATAAATAAGCGGATGAAAGGGTCTTTTTTTTTTTCATTCAGCCTCCAAGTCCCCTAGTGACAGCTATCAGAGAGATCTGCAGTGGTCCTTAATACGGGCATACGCCTGTCCCTTAAGTGGGCAGCACTAAGCCTCATTGTCTGCTATAGATGTAGGAGGCACAATAGGAGAAGCTGTACCTCTCTGCTCAACTATCTACCAGGAGGGAATGGGAGGTCGGTCTCCCCGGGCCGTGGCGCCAAAACCATTATTCTTATCACTGCAGGACAACTTACCGCAGGCCAGACAAAACCTTTCTGAAAGGTCAAATGAGTGTGTCTCTCAGTGTGTGTGTTTACCTCCTCCCGCCTCTCTCACACCAGACATTTCTGTATTTCTCATTAACTGATAATACATCACTCATGACCTTGTGATAAAAATACATTAGCTGGAGACAAGTCATTAATCTATAAAGAATCAGGCTGTTTAGGTTATCAGGTGAAAAAGGGTGTTGCGTGTTATCGCACAAGTAATGGGAATCGGTTTAATTGCCCTTCTTACGCGAGTGTCTGTATATACTGTAGTAGAAGTGGTTTGTGTGTTGTCTTTTGGAACAAAGTTGACTTCATCTCATTTAGTTGTCATTGATCTGGTTCAAGATTGGTAGTAAGTGACAAGACGGGGTGTCAGCTGACTAATCTGGGTTGGATCTGAATGCACTGCAGGAAGAGTGGCTCTGTCACAAGTGCCTGTTTGAGAGATAAAACACATACGTTAGATAACAACAGTTGTATTCACTGTGCTTGTACATTGTCATTGTTCTCACATCTAGACCTTGTTGGAGAAAACAGAGAGCCCAAGCTGACCAATCAGTGTGTTGCTCTGTAGATGCTGTAGCGGTCACAGTCTATTGTGCAGTGCAGCTAATGAACACTGTTTACTACACTGTAAAAAAAAGAAAAAGAAATAACAAGACCATTTTCTGACCAACGTGAACATAAAGGATTTAATCGACTGTGTAGCAGGTAAATATTCCATTTATTCGAATTCCCTTTCTTGATAATCCCCAGCCTAACACACTCACGCTTCAGTGTGTGTGTGTGTGTGTGTGTTTTTTTTTTGCAACATCCAAAAGAGAAGCGAGAGCAGCACGAAGTCATTTGTAATCAGTAAAATATGTTTAATCATTCTTGGTATCATTTTTCATTATTTAATATGGGCTATAATTACTCAGAAGCATTATCTCCCACTCCCGTTACAAACAATTAAAATACACCATCCATTCTGTTGATTTGGCAACAAAAAGCTGATGGCTGGTTGCCAGCCTGGCAAAACGTTTCTAAAATTTAGTCTGAGGCCCAGGAGAGGTTGGCTAACAATTTTTTCACTGGAACAAAAGCTTGAGGATCTAAAACCAGTCTTGAATGCTCCGCACAAAAGCACACCAAGGGCCTGTTTCCCAAAGCTGGATTATTAAATTAGCAGTTTAACAGCACTGAATACAAGGCGCAGTGGCTCTTTTTACTTCATCCATGGTCAGGTTTCAGGGTTGTGGGTTTTACTTTATTCAACTAAAATGATTATCCTTCTTATTGAGACAGCCTGTGATTTAATAAAATACTGTAAAGCAACAACACATTACCCATGTGTGCTCAATGAAATTCAGCTTTAAAGAGATTCAAGATTCAAATTCAGTGTTACATCTACAGGGTGCAGACACATATTGTGCAAAAGTGCAAATTTCAAGTCATGAAATAAGAGTGTGAAAAGTAAATCTAAACCTATAGATCACAATGTAAACAAAGTCTGTGGTGTATAGACCACGTTCAACAGTCAGCCTTAAAGCGATAGCAGCTTTGGGCTTTGAAATATCAAATTAATTGCTGAGCCTTATTTCTTTGCCAGCTCCACAGTCGAGTTTGACTTTCTTGCCAACATCAATTTGTCAGAGTCAAACATTTTAGAACAGCCTAATTCTTCCAGTTTTTATTGAAATTCAAACAGCTCAAGTCCAAAGACCTTACGTGGTGCAAAGGAAAGCACCAAAGTACCAATAATGCTTAACCAAACTGAATAATCATGTAAATGCCATAGAAAATATCATGGACAAAAAACTAGCTCATTCAACGCTTTCCTGCAGCAGAAGAAGTACAGTAATGAAGCCCAAAATGCAAACAATTCCTACAGGTGTCCAAACTTATGCTGATTACTTAGAAACCCTCAGACTGTACAAAGGCGAGCAGCGTGTTTCTCCACCCTCTGATGCATTATTAGGACAACACTACTATACTGCAGGAGGCACTGCTGTTTATTGTTATCAGAATGGTGAGGAAGGGGAAGAGAGCCTGGGCGGTCAGGGGTTTATCCTACAGCAAGATAATGAGCCAAAACATTACAGCTTCACATGATGAAGGAGTCTCTGGACATAAAGCACATGGAGAAGCAAAACAAACTGAAAGTGCAGCAGGTCCATGGGAACTCCTGCAACATTGCTGAGACGAACTTTCAACAATTTTTGATTCCTACTCTTCAAAGAAAACCACAAGTGTGTTCAGCTGCCAAAAGAGTTAAAGGTTTAAATCGAATTTTTGATTTCAGAAATCTGTAGTATTCATTTGTTCTGTCTTTTTCATTATAGTCATTTTTAGATTCAAGTAAAAACTGAGAAATTGGAGGTGTGTAAAACTTTTGTCCGGTGTTAAACTTTCCAGACGTTGAGAGTTTGAGACACTGAGTCTATTTAAGCTAGCCGACAGCTATGCTCGCGTCATGCACTATAGCTTGCTAATCCACAACGTATGCTTGGACTTTAGTTGTCTGCTATGCATAAATCTCTGTTGTGCCGCGGGCAGAGAGGTGACAGGGAGGCAGATGAGGACATTCAGAGCAGTATGAAGGATGGTGGCAGCCATTCCCCCAGGCCACAGTGATGATACTACATCGATCCAGCCACTCTGGAGCCTGAAGTGGAGAGCATTTTGGCTTTGTCAGCACTGTTCAGCTCAGCACTGGTCCAGCTCCCCTGATCACTGTCAGAAACCCAGGAGAAAAAGGCCAGAGAACAGGAGGAGAAAATGCTGATGTGTCTGAAACCAGAGAGGTGGTGAAGGATAGGCTGAATAACGGCTAACTATTCACCAAGAACTTCTTTATAATTTTCTAGCTGTTTGGGATTCTGGCAAATATGTTTAAAATCAGGCAGAGGAAAAGCAAAAAGACAGGGGTGTTTTTTGGAGCTGTTCTTCGATCATCTAAACTGGAGCAATGCTTTGTCCTTTTCAGCCTGAGGTGTCATTCTGAATGTGGCAGCCAAGGTTAAGCACAGACTTAAGCAACGTGGGCCTGAGTGTTGCATTTTAGAGTGTCTCCAACTCAACTATAAAGGAACACAACAAAAAGCATTTGAATACTTTCAACAGCATAAACCAATATTTATACTGAGGGGAAGTTTTACTTTAGTTTACATGCTACATCTTCTCTAATCTAAACTGAAGTCTAAATTGATATTTTTGTTATTTTATAAGTGATATGCTGAACTATTTTCTGGTTATTTAGTAGATGTTTTGTCATCAGGGCCCTTGCAGCTTTGTGCCTCCACCACCCGGTTAAGTTGTAGTTTTACATACATGTCTCTTGGGGCTCATATATGTAGTGACAGTGTGAATGAATTTAATATGAGCTATCACGTTTATTTTGTTACAATTAATAGATTATAATTAGTAAATCTTTGAGTCCAAGCAAATCTTTGTGCCAATTACTAAGGAAATTCCCATAGATCATGAGAGTGGGACAGACGAAACAGAAAACAGAACGCCGGCCGGCCACGGTCAGAGCAGGCGTATGATAAACTCCAATCATTCTGTGGGGACTTGTAAAACTGAACTTTGTCTTTCTGCTGTGCACAGGAAAAAAAGCTTTCATTTACCCCATAACCGTTTGTGAGTTCAGCAATAATGCTGCAGTGAAATCCATTAGGCACAATTGCTATGTTGGCATGGTTACTGTTAAGGTGGGAAAGACAAATTCTCGCAAACACAGGGAAATTTGCAGGGATGTCAGATGTATAGAGATGACAAATCTCTTATGCACCAGTGTAATCGAAGACATTCTGTTTTCCCAGAGGATGTGCAGCACAGGGGGGTGCTGACCTGCCTCTACAGTCCTTATGTCCTCATGTCAAAAGTTTTGTGTTGCTGTCAATACCTGCAAATGGCTTTCATTATCTTAGTTGTTTGGTTTTTTTTTCAAATATTTGATAGCCTTATGAACTAGATGAACTCTAGATGAAAAGATAAAGGTGTTCATAAAAGTTTACAGACATCTCCCAATGAAATAATGGAATGACATGGCATTTCGCTCCATTGTACTGAAAGAAAAAATAGAAAGTTCTGAATGAGTGTTTCCTATGAAAAGCTTGCTGGGAAATGTCAAGTCGGCTGTCATTAAAGACACAGTGACATTTTTATTCCATCTTTTAAAGCTGTGATTCCATCTCTGCCAACAGAGGCCTAATCTCTGCTGCTCCCCAACAGACAGAAGCCAGACAGATTAACTCAATTACTCTTTGACTTGAGTGAATGAAGGAAACAATACATTTCTCATTTAAGCTTAATCCTGTGTGGGAGCAGCAGTGGAGGAATATTGCAGGTGGGGGAGAAGGCAAGAGATGGGGAGAAGCTGGGAGCACATAGGGCTTGAAAATGAAATCCAAGGCAGCCGGCATGTTTGCTCATCTTTTTTCATGCTCTCTGTTAACTGCAGCCAGTGAGCAGCACTGCACTGTGAGAGAGACTGCAGGCAGGAAGACGGAGAGGAGGAGAGGCCGTAGTAGACCGAGAGATAGACATGATGGAGTGACAGACAGGCAGAAAGTCAGGCAGAGGGGAAGAGAAATGAGGAAGACAGAATTGGGTTTACAGCTCCAATATGTCAGAGTTAGTTTGTAAGATGAAGCAGCTAAAAAAAAAAAAAAAAAAAAACAGCCAGGGCCCACCATGCTGACACACCCAGCCTCATACCCAGCACGGGGCATTATAGTCAGCTTTGTGTATGAAACATAGTGTGACACATGTGGCCTCTGTATTGTTCTCAACATCTGTTGCAGGGCCATGGATGGCGATGACCATCCTCACCACTGCTCCGCCAAGCTGCTGCCTCGTGGGAGAAGTGGTCTGTGATGGGGTTTTTTTTTCTGACAGCTTAGGCCATCTGTCAACACATGACAGCCCCTTCTCAACTTCCTATTCTCTCCCATAAATGTAGATCTAGACACACGGGGGTAAGTTGCAGAAACGCAGTCACAGTGTGAAGGATGGATATTTGTACGGTGGACATGAAAAGGTCAGGGCTGGGTGCTTATTGCGGCAGCAACATCAGTGAAACCCTGGAGCGGCAACAGCATTGAAACCCCGGGTCCTGAACAAAGCTCTGTCAGACTGCAGGAGAAAGCTGTCAGTGCAGACGCCTAAACCTTTACCGCCCTTCCCTCTCCCTCACACTCACTCTCGCTTCGCTCTGACTCATTGTGTCAGCTCTTCAAACTCTCTCCATTCTCTCCCGCCTTAAGCTAGTCACAGAGAGCAAAGGGAAGAGTGAGTCCATCTTTGGCTGCTGTAAACAAAAAGAAGCACTATTTGTAGTATGTGAATTTTCTCTCTCGCTCCTGTCTGCATTCCACATCACACTCCTCTGTTCTTCAAGATGCAAGTAGGAAGTCATCCTTCTGCCTTTTTTTCTCATTTACGGGTCTTTCTGTTATTCATAGATAAAAATAAACTGAAGGACAGGGAGATAATGAAGATATGATGAGGACATGGCAGTGACAGTGATCCGGGAATATTGGACTTGACTTAAGCAGCTTCACAGCTTTCTCTGCTCCTCGGTGCTGAATGTTGATACAGGCTCATTAAAAATTCATTGTTCTACTATGAAAAGCACACGTCTGCATTTTGGCCAGCCTGAGAGACACCCAGCAAATGTCTGGACTGTCTGTGGCTTTGATCTGTACAATCACGTCTGGCTCTGCAAAGTCTGACATTTGGGATTAAAAACATAGTGGTTGCACAACAACACAAAGAGTTAGCTACTGTAGCTATTATTCAAAGCAGCGAAAAGCAAAAAGAGTCGACAGCCATGTCAGCAGCTTGGTAAGGTAGAGAGGTGCTTTGAAACACTCATATTTACAATGCTAACATGGTATAAGTTTAGAATTTTAGCATGCTAACGGAGGTTAATTAGCGCTTAACACAAAGTGAACTGACGTTTGATGAGAATGTGTTAGATTTGCAGGTTGATCTTCGAAACACTCACAGTTTGACCTGGCGCTGGAGCAAGATGAAAAGTCAGAAGTTATTAAAATTTACCCTGCGGAGAACATGAATGTCTGAACTAAATTTCATGGTAATCCATCCAAGAGTTGAAGAGATATGTAAGTCTAGACATGGCTAAAAATGGCTGTGACAAGAGATTTATTCAGAGAGAAAGAGAGACAGACACAGACCTTCCCTCTTTGTCAGAATGTGCTGTAGATTTTCACTTTTCAGCAGTAAGAGGATGTTTCCTGCACCGTTAGCATATACTATTATTCACTGAATTAATGGTCACAAGGGAGCAAGGTCATAATGTATTCAGAGCAAAGAAGACATTTCTTATTCATTTCATTTTGCCATTGTTCACCATTCACATCCTATTCAAACCCCTGAGATCAAGGTTAACTGCTGTGCAACAGTTAATGAAGTGAAAGCTGGAACTATTCAAAGAGATGAGGCAAAGTCATTGGTCATTTAGTGGCATCACAGATCCAAATTTCCACTACGCATTGTTATTTCACAGTTAGGACTCCTTATGGATCAAACATCATCAGCATCAGTCTCATTGAGTCTTTACTCGATGTAAAGCTGTAATACCCGTTTAAGCTCCATGTCAATGTATTTCTGTTCTGTGGGTTGAAGAAGAAGAAAAAAAACGAAGGAAGTTCACGTCGCCCGGATTGGCGTCACCGGGGACCCACCCTGGAGCCAGGCCTAGGGTCGGGCGGGTGGTGGCC
>OMNW01035346.1:120668-141397 GCA_900303245.1 Selene dorsalis | reverse complement strand
AAAGAGGAGAATTCTCTACCCCACCCCAGGTGAGGTGCCTCTGGGCAACAGCTGACATATCCACTGAGACGGTCTCAGAGTTATAGTGTATTTGGGGGGGTTGGGAACTTTGCTCTTTGAGGAAAGATGTAATGTTTGAAATGTCGCCCTTTATTAGAAACTACTTTTGGTGCTCTGCCGTCAAAGGCAAAAGGATAAATGGTGTCAGCCCCACTGTTACTTCCAGACTCACAGCCAGTGATGAGAAGAGAAGGAGACCTGATCAATTTCTTGACCAGAAGGGCACTGCTGCGGTTCAAGCAGGACAGCAGCTACCCACGGTGATGTTGTGAGTCTCTCCTGGAGGACTCCTCCTGTGAAAGGTTGGAGAGCGGGTGAGAAAGGTAGAGACATGGAATTCCTGCTGTTTCGAATGCTTATTTACAGCAGAGGCTGAATGTCTGGATCTTCCACCGTCAAATGGCCGTTGTTTAGGGTATCGGTGATCACGCGGACTAAGCCTTCGAGATTTCACCGAAAGGTGGTTTACAAAAGTTGCAGAAGATGGTTGATGAAACCGCAGAGAAAGGAAATGTTGACACTGTAGTAGCAGTGTGGCAGCAGTTAAAGAGCCCACTTTGTCAGTTGGACTATGGAAGGCAGACTACAGCAGGCAAACTGACACTGGCTCCTCCCCTGAAGGTCCTCCACTGTCTCTCAGTTGACTCGAGGTTCACAGACAACAGCTGGGGGCTTGGTGCTAAGCAAAGATAGTCACTGTTTCTTCAAGTAATAGATTATGAGCTCCATCTGCAGGCAGGAGAGACACACTCTACTGATGGTGACAGGCTGGTTCTTCCATACACATCCTGGGCTGTCTTTGTTGTATTTAACCCATCCCAATGGGAGTAGGGAAGAGTTTGATCATCTTGGGAAAGTAATGAGGCTTGGTCTGGTGCTACTGTATCTCTGGAACCGTCTCCAAGGTACATGGTAACCCGTGTCCTGTTCTCAGAGGTACCACATTCTCTTCCTCACTATACATCCAGTCACACACATGCTCCCTACGTATCTGAGGTTTACCACCCACGTCCTACGTGCATAAAAACACCCACACACTTACATAACGGCTTACACACAAACAACCCATGCTACCAATTATATATTCCCCTCTACAAGTAAAGTACTATGTATGTTGCACAAGTACTACATGTGCTTTTTGCTATCAAGTGCATATGGAACAGATCCAGCTGCTTAACAATATGCGAGTATGTGTATAATAGCTTACAGGTACATTTATATGCATATACACTTGTGCATTCATAATCAAAGAGTAAACATTTGCAGGATTTACCGCCTCCTGTGTAAACTGGCTTGTTGGGGCATTCTAAACTTTTAAGAATGATATGTTAATGAATGATTAATTACCCCAACAGACTGAAGTACGTAAATAATTATATGGCTTTGGTGAAGCTCTTCAATCACTTCATGTTTCAAAATTGAATCATAAAATACATACATACAGTACATCTTTCAGTAAAAGCACAGACAACTTCCACCACATGTAAGATACATTTTTATGCAATTACTACAGTGCTATGTTGTTCAGTCTAAATATTGGCTTAACAGAAAGGATTTACATGAACAAGACCCTTGAGTTCCCTAACCCCTCATCAACCACAATGTATTTAATATATTAAGGCATACTGATAAGATCTGCAATTAAGGTAATTGGGGTTATTTGGAAACTAGTGCTGTGTCATCATACTTATCTTCACATAAATCATAGCTGCTATTAATATGAGCTCTGTCTCTAAGAGGATAATGGAGTTCTTATTTTCAAGACTGTTTGGAAACTGTTTTTCCACATTAATATGCAAATATAAGCTTATGTGCTCTGGAATCTAATGAAATCATCTCCTCTTAGGGCAGCACAGAGTGTAATTATGAATATTCTTCTGCTACTCGACACAGTACTATGACCACGTACAGTAAAAACAACACTTCATGATGATCATCATACAATGGAACATGTTAATCTGAAACTGTGTATGCTGTGGTTGATACCTGTAGTTTGAAGTAAAAAAATGTTAGTAGCACTGTTGTTGAAATTCACAGAAAGGATTAAAAAAAAAAATCAAAAAGAAAGAAAAAAAAAAAAACAATGACTTGTCTTTGTAGGTGGGTGAGATTTTCCCATAGCCATACCTGCTTTTGCACACTGTACTCCACACCTAAATAACCATAAAGCAAGCAACCAATACAAAACTGATAAAAATACAAAAACATTGATTTCAGTTCAGGTTACATGTTGACAGAAAAACAACCAGCCACTGTACTTCTTGCCATTTGAACAGTAAAGCAACTTAATGCTCATGAATGTTTTTAAGTTTCAGTGTTCAATAATATCTTGATATTACCATCAAACTACAACAAGATGGACAAACACCCTGAGAAATATTGGACATATTTTATTCTGATGAAGTGTAATACTGTGCTCTGGTGTGTCATAGTTGTAGTTGCGCAACATATAGCTGCTAACATTAATGAGATAAATATACAGGGTGTTTTCCATGTTGCATTCTCGTAAGAACTTGTCATCAATGATTCCTGCCAGACAGTAATACTGTAGTCTTCTTTTTCATTTAAACCAGAATGATTTCTTCTTTCTGCCTTCTTCTGCCCTTCCAATTAGTTTCTTTATTCCTCTCTTTTTTTATGTGTATGATGACAGCTCTAATCAATAAAACTGCCTTTCTCAAACTCAGTTTTTCTGAGCACAGCAGTGTGCAGTAGCTGGTAGCTTGTGAAGACTCGGAGAAAGGCTTTCCCAACATTGGCCCTCCTTCACTCCGCCTCTCCTTGTTGTCCGCAATAATGACAGTGTGACTGTGAAGACACTTCATTTACTTGATGTGATAAGAGTTAATTACAGGGTGGATTTGAACAGCCTTCAATCAGTAGACTGCAGAAACAATCCATGAACTCCTCTCTCTTCTCCCTGCATGACTGCACTCCTTTTCTTTACCATTTTCCTGTCCTTTTACGTGCTCAGTATTTAGAGGCTGGGAATTTCTTTCTTGCCTTTTTTCATCTCTCTTCTCTTTCCTTTGTTAGTTTAATTTTTTCTACCCCATTCCTTTTTTGTGGAGCCTCTCCAAGGAGAACACACTATCTTCCATTTGTTCTCACCCAGAACTGGGAAATACATCATAGCAACATGAACACATCTTATTTATTTTAAATAAACAAACCCAAAAATTGGCATTGCCAATCAGCAAAAAGGTTCTGGGTTCAACACCCATTTCTGGATGAAGTATTCATGCTCTTTCTGTGCCTGTGTGGGTGCACAGTAGATGTCCATGGTGTACATCATGCTTGCCCTATGCCAGCTTGGATTGGCTCCAACCCACCTGTGACCTGCTCTGAAATGTGATGTAGACAAAGATATCGTTCTTGATAACTGTGACACCAGGAAAATATCAGGGTGTTTTAAAATGAAAGTTTCAGTCTATTGGAGAAAAAAAAAAAGTGAAACTTCAGAGTGTTTTAGGATTTGGTAACATTTTTTAGAATTGTTATTAAATTCAGAATTCTTAAAAAAAATAAATAAATAAATGAAAAAATCACACATGGTCCAAATCCCCTTCTGTAGACGCTTCATTTTCCCCAGTAAAAAAAGCACCATCATGTGAGGACATCAGTTTCTGCAGAGATAACATATGTTCTTCTCTGCATCACACAGTCAGTCACAAGGTTACTGTCAAAACTGAATCTTCTAATGAGCTCAGTGTCACCAAGCCTTGCCGAAGCTTTGCTCCTCTGGTGGATTATGTCTGCCTGAATGCCATTTCCTGGCAGCTCCTAACAGGTTACAAAACCCCCTGAGCTTGCTTAAACATTGGCCAAATGAGCGGGTTTCTATGTTGAACTGATAAAAAAACGTTCTCTACCCTACAGCCCTGTAGTCAGTAACCATAAATGTGTCACTGAGGTATGTAGGTAACATTTGGGTTTTCTCTTGTGGTGTGAGTGTGGATATAACTTTTCTTTCTCCACAGATAGTTTTAGTTTCCTCTGAATGCAGTCTAAAAGTACCACAGCATTTTAGCAGCTATTTATACATGTTTATAATTTCATCAGGTAAAAATTGTCAAACACACTGGACACCTACGTACTGTAGTCCACCCAGAGTATTACCCTCTTTCACACCCTTCAAGAAGTTGAAATCAGAACCTGAGCTGTATATCTGTCTGGGCTAATATGAAAAATTCATAACTCCGCCAGGAGAATGATGGTCGCTGCTTCTTCCATAGCCGACAACATTGTTAATTTCATTATCTCCCAGCTATGAAATAAAAGAAAAGAGGCAGAGAGGAAGAGGAGAGATGGATCTGGTTCAAGCAGCATCATCTCAGCGCATATAGAGATTCTTCTGTATTTCAATTTGCTGTGTCTTGTACTGTTCCATGGTCTGCAGTTTAAATGGAGGCCTTTTATGATGCAAATGCAGGCAGGAGAGATAAATCTCTCTTGCTCGCCTCTCCTGGGTTCTCCTGATGCAAAAGATGTGCGCTCACTCTCTCTCACTGTCTCTCTCCCACCTCCTGCACATTCTCTCTCACATTTTGCTTTACTTTCTCTTCACTGCAGCATTGTGTTAAACTCACCCCCAGGCCACATGAAAAATGAATCAGGCCCAGGTGATGCAGTGGGGAAGGTGGGGGTGACAGACGGGTGACAGAGAGGGAGGAACAGAGAGGTAGAGAGTGAAAGACCCCAAAGTAATGCTTTGACTTTCCTTAACAAATTCTAGGTCACTTTAATTTGGGACACTCACTCAGTCACAGACACTGTGTATACAGACCACAAAACACACACACACACACAAAATTACACAAATGCAAAAGCATATAGTGATTTTAGTTCTGGTCTATAACAGTTCTTTGCTATTGATCCTAAACACGATATTAGGAATGACTCATTACACACCGGCACCATTTATTTTCAAATTGTCTCTTAATATAACGCCTGATTTTTAGTATAAATACCCAATAACCTTGTTTTTTCAAGATTTTATTTGCACAGTGACAAATTAGTAGAGTGCCCCCTTAATTGTCTTAATATCAGCAGTTGAAGATGAGCCTTGTCAAATAAAATGGCACAAAAAACAGCTCAAAGCAAGCAAAGATAAAACTGCTCCTAGTAGCTGTTGAAGCTGAATGTAAACCAAACCTGACAAAACATTCGATGTTACCTTTGAAAGCTTGATGCTTTTATTCTATGCCTCATGTTTTTGTGTCAGTTTTCATAAATTTTGGACATCACCAGAGAAAGATCATAAACAGTGTTGATAAGCTGATGAGCACACAGCTGACTGGCTACCTGACATCTGGCTCGGGTAATACGCACAAACATCTGGGGAAAACATTTGGTTAAAAGGCATTTAGTGTGATGTTAGTAACTGTTAATCCTGGAGCCTCTGTGCTGTTTCTCCTCTTTAGGGGGAGGTGGTGGATGTTCAGTATGGCAGTGTGGATGACCTGAGAAGAGCCAAAGACAACCTAAACCTCACCAACCAGATTGCTGTGGTCAAGCTTGGTCAAGCACCTTTACTGTACAAGGTAAGATGAAAATTAAAGTTCTGCTGCTCTGCTCTTCTGAAACGGGAATCACACGTGTGATTTAATGCTCGACTTCAGATTTATGCGATACTACAATCCTGCAGCAGGAAAAATATCTGTCCAGAGAAAAAGATCTTTTGATTTTTTTAAAAATAAATGCAAGGGATGACACACAACTAGCTTTTTGTATAATTACAAGATATAAAACTGAGTTTCCAAAATGATCTTGTGTATTCTAATATACCTGCACCCAGCTGTAACTCGCTGGCCTTCAGAGACGCTTCAGAATTGAAATATACAGTCTGCTGCAGAGGGATTTTTGTACTCAACAGGGCATATTTCATATGGCCAGCCATGCATCACTAAGTCTTTATATTATTTTTGCCATAAATTTATCATATCTGCACCTCTTCAATACAAAGATGGCTGAATCTATTTGCCTTCAGAAGAAATAACCTTTGCAATGCATTGATTGATTAGGTCTGTTCTGTTGCTTGGATGTTTGCCACATTCAATTCAAAGCAGTTTTCCCATCAATTAGAAGAGGACAGGGAAAATATAGATTCCAGTCCATTTAAAAAGAACAGAAACATCTATTTACATGTTAATCACAAATAATCACAAATTAATTTTACCGCATTTCCATACAAACAGATATAAATGTACAGAGATACTGTACTATACAATAAATGGTAGAATGAATAGGTTTTGATGCAAAGACTTGTGAAAAATGCTTTTTTTCTGTCACAAACCCTGGAAAGTGTCAGCTGGTGAGGGTCATTTCAATCTCTCGTAGTAAACTTATTTCATTATTTCCGGGGTCAATAAAGGTACCAATGAATAAACCAACATGGGGAAAAAAAGAATGCTACTGGATGAATGGACATTTCAAGGGCAAGTTCAATCCACTGCTGAAGATCTTCTGATGAGGTTCAAAACTCTAAAGAAGTAAAACCTAAATGAAGACATTTTACTCCTGCTTACTTATTAAATTAGCTCTGAAAAAATGACATGATCAATCTGTTGTGCAGAAATCCAAGTACAACTAGACAACAGTTACAAGGATGTAACTGTTTATGCTAAACTAATGTTCCTGTGCTATAGGGTTGATGTTAAACAAGGGCAGAATACCTCAACGAAGACACAACTAGCTGCTCTTACATGTAAAAGCATTTTGAGTGAAAATGAATTCAATTGCTTTTTATTCTTCAATTTGAGAGAAACAGCAGCAGACTTTATCTAATAATCACCAATGCTCATTCCCACAAATCTCAACTTAATGTCTTCATTAGTGGGGTATACTCACATGTCATGAAGATGGCTCTGTGCACATCGCAGCCATCCATAGCACTTTTCCCATCTGATTTAATGTGTAGCATCAAAGTTAATTACTGGACATGATAACAATGGTATCTCACAGTCTCACTCAGCAGATGTTTTGCTCACTTGCAGTAGAAAGGTCTGGGACAGGTAGAAGTGGGAGCCTGGGGTAGGACTGCCCAATCAAATCTGACCTCCAATCAAATTTGATTGGAGGTCAGATTTGATCAGGCAGCAACTTATACTGTTTAAGTCCCTAAATTTAGTTTAAAAAAATAATCATCAAATGATTTATTTTTAGCTGTCTCCTTTGATTTATTTGTCCGACATTAATCTACTTTTAAATGTGAGGTTAGTGAAAAATGACAGGCTAATGAGCCATAACAGGAGGAAATGGAGGTTACCAAAAGAAAGGCAAAGGAAATATTTAAAGAGGGGTCCCCTTACTGCATTTACATTTACACAGTTAGCCTTTTAAAAATCCATTATATCAGACTTGGACTGCTATCACATGGGACCCTTCCAGCAACAGGCTGCTGACCCATTTCTTTGCCTCCTTGCCCGCAGTTTGTGACAAATTTGATCATGTGTGCTTCATAATGTCTCTGTGTGTCAGCAGCTGAGAGAAATGATCGCCCTTTACATATAAGTGGGGGAAAGTGATTGATGAGCCTTGTGCTCTCACTAATGACTGTGTGTGTGCGTGCGTCGGCGAGTGAGTGTGTGACGGTGACTGCAGGCTCGCTGTTAAAATTCATATTTGAAACATGGATATTTACAATGTCCGGAACATGTGGTGTTAAATTATTTGGTTCCATTAGTATCAACTAGAAGCAAAATATGTGCTAATTATTGTATATTATATATGCGCAGTCATTCATAAAACTATTTTGATCCGTGCTTTCCATTATTGTGTGTGTGTGTGCGCGTGTGTCTATTTCTGTGCTAGGTTAAGGTTTTGGTATGGGCAAGGAAATGCAATATGTCAATAACCTCTCAAAGACAGGTGTACAAGGGTGGGAGTGTGTGTGTGTGTATGCGTGTGTGCGCATGCGTGGTGTAGCTGAAGGACAAAGTTGTGATGAGAAAAGAATGGCCATGGTCAGTTTCACATATTCAATAAAATAGTCATCTGTGCTCATAAAAAACAAGGATACTACATCTCCCATGAAAAACAATGAAATACTACTCTGTATAGTGGCAGCTGCAGTGCACGTCCTCCCACGCAGAGGCTGTGATTTGATCATCATGAGAAAACCAGTAGTATGAAAAAAAAAAAAATCAGCTTCAAATAGGATTATTAATGTGAAATCATTTCAGTACGAATAAATGCACCTTCTTCTCTTATTAATATTAGAAAAAATGAGCACACAACATGCACCAATCAGCCACATTATAATTAATATATATGTATATCCAAGCCACAGAGAGTTGTCAGCTAACAGCTCTGTGAGGTGTTTCCTTTCTGTTCTTTGTTGTGGTTTTCTTCTCTGCTCACTTGCTGTTCACTCTCATCACTTTCATCAGTCCTGTTTGCAGCAGATCTTTTATAAACCCACTGGATGCCACATCAAATGAAATAGTTGGGGAAAAGACTGGAGCCAGGAGGTAGACTGTGTTGACCACTAATTAGAAAGTCCTCTAGTATTGTAATGTAAAACAGTTGTGTAAGTATTTTAAAGTGCTTTGAGTGGTCAATAAAACTTAAAAATGTACATTCAGGTCTGTTTACCATAGTCAGACAAAGCTGGTGATTCACGAAGTGCACAAGAAACATTTGCCCACTAAAGAACCAGATATCACCCTCAAGATCTATTGGAGATATGCACTCAGTACGTTTATTGCTTAACACCTGGCTAAAGCTAATGTGATCTGATACAAGTCTATGCTCCTGAGATAAATTCTGCCATCTTGAAGGTTATAGGTTCTGTTTGCGTTGAAATTCAATGTTGGATTGTTCTGGAGACTATAATTTGTGGTGTTCTTGAGCTGTACTTGTAGACAGGTCCTTCTATTATATTGTCTACCTTAGAATTACCAGTTTTCCTTATTTTTAGTGAGTATGCCTTAACAACTGTATGTGATGCTATGTGAGTGTTTGTTGTCTTCGGCTACCGAATGGATGAAAGTACAAAACAACAGTCTTTCAAGTTCAAGTTATTTCCAGTGTCTGTGTTTTCCCACCCACAACAAAGCATTGCAAGTGTGAAAATCTTATGCATGCATCTTAACACATTTATGTGAGTCTGAATGCAGCGTCCATTCTTCCTACTCACTGTGTCTTTGTGTGTTTGTGTGGATCCCCAGCTGTCCCTACTCTCTGAGCTGGGTTTTGGGGGTGCTCTGCTTTACATCGACCCATGTGATGCTCCCCCTGGCCACCACACTTGGAATCAAGCCTTCAGAGTGACTCTGAACCCCGGAGGAAACCCTGCCATGGGTGAGTGACTAGATTTCAGTACCCAGTGGTGTATGCTTATTTACAAGACCCCTTTCCTACTTAGTGTATGTATTTCAGTAGTTGAAAATTGTCCACAAAATAAATTGTAGTGATGATGATTGGGTTCCTTATGTTCCTTATGTTCAGGGCCAAACTGACCTGGTTACACAGTTTGGTTGGATGGTCAAACTTCTTTCCTTATTTCTTTATTTGAACGTGTGAATTTGCAGCATGATTGGCTGTTTATATGTGATTTCTTAGGTTGCAATGCTTTGAATCCTCAGAGCCACCATAGGTTTTACAGTCTTATATCACCACAAGTTTGTCATAGAGGTCTACAGGGAATTCTTTGGATTTCATGACTTGGTTTTTGCCCTACCATATTGTGTGGATTGTGGGACCTTACATACACAGGTGTATGCTGCAGGTGAAAAAAATGAAGGGTGCCAAGTACCGAAGCCACTGTATAATTCATTATTGTTTAAATCAGTCGGTCAGTGTCTTCTATCTTCTTTTGCTGACAGCTAACATGCAAATAAAGAGACAAGCAAAAGGAAAAACTTGATAAATTAGTGCAAAAATGGGATGGGAATGGGATGCGATGCCCCATCCATAGAGCACACGGGAGCACAGAATGTTTGAGTATGAGGGTGATGTGATTTATTTGCTGTGGCCTTCACAGTTGCCAGATCTCAAAGTAGTTAAGGGGGACCTATTATGCTTTTCCAGCTTTCCAGACTTATAAATATGTTTAAAATGTTGGATACTGGTTCTAAATGACGTGGAGGTGCCATATCATTTTGCATTTGGAGGTGAGCCCTGCCAGCTGTTTTGAATGGCTCTGCACGCTGTGTTTTACTGTCTTTTTTTTAAACATTGATGTCCCAGTGACGTCCCTACATGTCCATGCCCAGGTGCTCTAGGCCTGTCCCACCCCCTCGACTAACATTACCATTCAGAGACGTCTTGAAGTAACCTCTGTTCATGAGAAACTTCAGACTGTCCAGTCTCTACCTCCGGTTCGGATTTGGGATCCATCACATACGGCTGTGTTTCATACGTTGACATTTTCAAAGTTTAGTAAAGTTTGCTGTTCACTCTCAACTCACTGGCAAAATGAGGCAAAGTGGGGCTCAGAAGTCGGTGAGAGTGTGACCAATCACAGCGGAGTGGGCTCGGTAGGAGGCGGACATGGACGAGGGCTGGGGGGTGGAGTTAATTACACAGACCGTTTTCGCGGGATGCAGGAAATACAAGGAAGCGATGTAGTGAGAGACACTGCATCCCGGAAATCTACAAAGCTTTCTGTGCAGGCAATCGTGTGTAGCTGTAACTCGGAGCCTACAGGTGGGTACTGGGGTGGTGGTGGGGCAGAAATAGAGCACAGCTGTGCAATGCTGCTGTGTCATAGACGGGCAAAAAGGACGATGGGTAAGTCACCCAACTTAAATAGACTGCCAAATTGGGATGGTGTGTATGACTGCGTGAGATGTCATGTGAGTGGCGTGGCGTGGAGTTGGCCGCCTGAACTAGCTCGCAGGCTTCGCCACGTTTTTTTAACAAAATTGCATCAAGGCTTTGCTTTGGTACAAGATATAGGAATTCCAATAGAATTAGATTCCATCATATCTGGTGGGAAATGGACACGGAGAAAAAATACTTTCAAACCTCAAATGAAATATAATTTTATTAATATCATAATAATCAATAATTTAAGCACAGGTAAGTCTGGCTCTGTCTCTTTGGAATATGGCCAGAGCCTAGAACTTATTCACATTTCTTACCTTGCCCTAAGGCTGAGGACATTATAGTTCTCTGTATCTTCGTGACTCTTTTCTACTGTATTTAAATCACCCTCCCAAGATGGGTGACCTCTCTGACCCTCAGTCTTGTCCCCACTTCCTGTTTTTCTGCCCGGTCTGGCCAATAGGGACGTGTCATTACCGCTGAAGTATCTTTAGTCCTTGTACGAGTCCCAGTACCACAGTAGCAAGACCCAGTAGAGTCCCACCAGATGTCTAGACTGCTGTGTGAGCATGTGTACGAATATGTGTGTGTGGGGGGGGTATTTAAGTGGAAGAGAGAGAGACAGATGCTGGCTGTCTGATCTCTCACCAATCGCACTGCTCTCAGGTCCCTTGTGCTAATACAGCTCAGAAGAACAGAAGATGTGAAAGGACACCTCATTACTCAAGTCAACCATACTGTATTCAACAGCCAGAGATCGCCCAGCTTACATCTCTTTTTATAATTAGCCTACTTAAAAAATATTCAATGAGATTCATGTTCCTGGATTGAAATAAGTAAAACAGCTGGAACAACATTTCACTTGTCTGCAGCATTTTCAGAATTTTTTCACAGTTAGAGTTTGAGTTTGTTTGGATACACTGTAAATAGATGTATAAGTTGGTAAGCACAGTAACTGTGGGCTGAGACAAATCAGCCAAGGCTGAAACCGTTAAGCACTACAACTTGACAATACCTTGGACTTTATATATGAAAATAAGAGTAAGTATGAAGAATATTTGCCTTAAAAATACTTGGCTGCACAAGTAATCACAATGTAATTGAAATCACAATATTCTTTTTGATAAAGGTAATTATAATATAATATTGCTAGCAATGTCAGCACCATAAATGTTGTGTTGCGACAGAAATGCACTGGACAACAAATCATATACATGTTTGTTTGGAACAAGGCCCACAAACAAACATCACATCATTCATTTTGTATTTGTTAAAGTGAAGATAAAACAAAAATGACCATTCCCACTGAAGTCACATATCACAAATAACATAACGTAAAATAACAGAGAAAATTTAAATACATGTATTTAAATTTGTTTGATACATATCAAACATGTATGTATACATGTTTGATATAAACATGAAGGATATAATGAGCTCATAGTATCTACCCTTTTATGCTCTTAGATTAAAATCTCATGGGTTTTTTTTTTTTCAAGTTCATTTCTGACAGATCTTCTACTTTCGTTTAGTTTATTTATTGTCATTGCATAAGAGCATATACAACAAAATTTCATTTGGCAGTCTCCTGTAGCACCAAAACAATCAAGTTATAAACAACAGAGGTCATTAAATAATTAAATATCAACAATATAATAATATGACAGCATATATTATAGACATATGATAGTCAGAGGTGTAATGCTATTTGGTAAAGTACTGGAGAGAGCATCTTTAATGTGCATCCATGCAAGAACGTGGAACATTAAGATGCAGTTTGTTTCCAAGGACCACTGCTCCCACAGGGACAAGGTAACATAGATTGGTCAACTATGATTTGATTGAATATTAGACTGACTTTCATCATGTCTACCTCATGACACAGCATTTGACAAACATCTAGATCATTAGACCGTACCGTGGATGTGATGGGTTGTACTTAGTGTAGAATTAAGCAGCAGGTGAATGAACACAGGGAATTTGTGTTTTGAATTTATTCACTTGTAAATGAGGTTGCACTGGAAATAATAAGCGCCTGCAGTGCAGGCAAAGGTCAGGAGAAGCTGACAGGTAACACTATGAAAATCTAATTTTAATTTCCAGGAAACAACAAGCTGATTTTGTCATGCGTCCTTGCTAATTAACAAATGAAATCAGTGTACAGCTCAGACACTACCAGCAGCAACCAGCAACTTGTAAGGTGGAGGAATGTTTTCGTGTGATACTCAATGCATGCTTTGTAATTCAGCCAATGCAGCTTAAATCTCCATATGACAACTTTGAATGTCATTTGTCTTCATTAGATCTGTTCATATGCTTTAGAGGTGGTCTGATTTTAAGTCAACATAAAGCCTGTGGATAACATGGGTCTTAAAGAACTGCTTCCTCTCCTTGAGGATATAAAATCTGAAAGGTACCCAAACACTGCCTTCAGTAAAGCTAGAGCAGACTGAATCACACATTCCTTCTTGCTCTCTATTGCTGACACTGATCTATATTCTTACTCAAGCCACAAACTACCTGGCCAGAAACTAACACAATCTCTTGGACTGGAAAACTTAACTGTTGCAAGACAGAAGAGTAATAAAGTAATAATAGTCAAAAGTCAGATTTCTTGGAAGTGAAAGTCAGTTTTGAATCTCTGGAGACAGAATCACAGTTCTAATGTGAATTTATATTTTACTTATTACCCACCCATACTCAATAAGTTTGTGATACCGTATTTTGAATTTATCCTTTATTTGTTCAGTCTAATTGAATGATGTCTCTTCTGATGGCATTTAGATCACATAGTCACATATTAATGCAGAAAGTAGGAGAAAATCTGTTCATCTGCGATTGCTTATAAAAAAACCCACTACACAATAAATTGACAGAAAAGTGCTGAAAACTGATTTGACACACCTCTCTTGTTTTGGCAGTGGAGCAGTATTTTTTTTTCCCCCTCTTATTTTTGTTCATCGATTTTCAGTGAGACATTTATACTTTTAGTCTTCACCCTTTTTAGGTTTACCTTTCCTTCAATATGTCGATGCAGATTTTTCCCTACTGTCATATAATGGCCATGACAGGGCAAAATGCACCCAAGACACTGAATGGGAAAGGATAAACAAGCTTTTAGTTCACTGCCTCTCACCAGGAACATTACTACCATCAGTTACTGAAGCAAAGAAAATATCCAACCTCAACATTAGCATAGGTTTTCATGTACGGCACCCTCGACTGATGATAATGCATGTGCAAGACCACATGTGTCGTAGGGCTCTACAATGTGAACCTCGTATTTGCAACAAAAAAGTCAGTCAGCACTGTGTAGATATACATAAATACATATACATATACATATATAGAGATTAGTAACACATATGCTCCTTATGAAAAGAGTGAGCAGAGAGCCCTGTTTATTTAAAGTCATGTAAATTGTGTGAAGTAAACGATGCACAGTGTGTATGCATAAATGTAAAAATACCACATATGCATTGCCGTTTGGCATTAGGAGCAATTTCATGGTCTTAACCACATATACAAGTGAAATTAATACTACTTGCACATGTGAAATATTTCACGTGTGATGGATGTATGTTTTTTGTGTTGGCAGAATGAGAGCTAAGCTTTAAATGACTCCTCACTGGGTAAAGATGGAAAGTGGCTTCATTAGTGCAACAAAGTTGTTATCCAATCTGCAGCGTCTTTGTACAACATGTTCATAACTAACCTTGTCTTCTAGAAATTACATCCCTACACCACTCGACAGCTTTCTTAATTAGATTTTAGTTTTTATTTTGACGGAGGAAATGAAGAGGAGGTGGACATGCAAAGTGCACATCTTTCACATCAGAGTTCGCCTCCAGCCAAGTGAAGTCACATATTATACCAGACTACAATCTCGCTCCAACCTCACCTGACTCATGGAAGTGCTGAAAATGTAGCCATATAAAAATTTAATAATGTCGTAGCACAACAGAGACATGTTCTGGAAGGTCGAAAGCAAATATCTTCTCTCTGGACTGATATGTTTGGTATCAATGTGTTTGCTACTTAGAAAATATGTAAATTAGTGAAAAATGTTCGGAGTAAATAGTTACATTGGGTGCAAAACTGTTACAAATTAGACTTACCATACATCAATGTAATTCCTAGGGGACAGGTTGTCTGGCGTGTTCCACTACAGTATGAAATGTATTTTTCAGTGAGACAGCAGTGAGTTGTCTAAAGCCCGGCCTGTCAGACACAAGTGCTGCTCTGTACGTTAAAGGGCGCATCAGTGCGTCTCCTGCTGGCATGACACACAACGAGCTAGAGACGGAGGATGTAACACACGGATACTTTCAGTCATATCAGGCTCACACCCCGCTGCAGAACAATCCCTCGCAATTTACTGAAATGTAGGCCGTTTTTCCACACTTCATGTGCACTTAGGTTGCAGCCGCTGACGTACGTCCTCCTGTTTTGTGACTATTGACAAGGCGTTGACTTGCAACTGTTTTGCTTGGGTTGGAAATATTTTACCTTTAAGGCCCTCGGTGTTTTAAGAGCTTTACAACGTGCTCAGTTCCTGGTGGTGTCAACAGCACCTCCCTTTTTTTTAAAAAAAAAAAAAAGAAAGAAAAGAAAAATAAGAGGTAGAAGCTGTCAAGAACGCTCCCCTGTGGAAATGCTGCCAGTGGAAGAGCTGTTTAGAGCGCATGTAATGCTACTGTTTGCCAGGGCTCTGTTTAATGTTCCCCAGACTTTTCCCACCTCTCAGTTTATTGTTTAGACTTTGTTGTCTTTCTCTCTGCCGTCTTCTCCTCCTCCTCCTCCTGCAGCTTGTTAATTTGACTGTTCCTTGTAAAGTCTCATCTCTGCAGTGTTGTCATACGCTGCCTGCTGAGACAGCCGCAGCAAATCAAAGCTGCCGCCAGCTCATACATACGTATTTCCCAATTATGTTGCGTTGCGCTTTATGTATATATGTATGCATGTCGGAGTACAAGTCTGGGTTGTGTATGTGCATGTAGGCGTTGCAGTGGAACAAACTGTGTTTTTTGCGTGCAGTAAAAACTTGGTGAGATGTGCATGTGTGTGTGCATGTCTGCATCGCTTTCCTTTCCTTTCGTGGATGTGAAATGTGTTTTCCATTTGTTTCTTACACGGCTGTGAATGTCACGTGCAGTGCTGCATGGATGAAAAGAGAAACAAATCAAGCCATGCAGATTCCTGCAGAGCCCACAGTGTTTGCTTAGATATCATCGGCAGGTGTTCACTGTCAGGTTCACTCCACGTTGCTCCAGCATTCATCTAGTCTGATATGCACCATGCTGCTGTAGCATTAATTTAATCTTAGAAGAGATGCCACAGCTTGGATATTCTTATTTGCCCTATAACTGTCTGGATGCTTGGTTTAAAGCTGAGCCGGAGCCAACAGCAAGAGGAAAGATAGCGCATTGCAGGCACATTGAAAATGACTCACTGAGAAATCATTGACAACTCAGGAGCCGTGGTTTGTGTGATTTGCTGTATCAAAGCTTGGTTAGTTAAACAGGAGATACAATTGGACTGCATTGCCAAAAGGCCCAATACAAACACCCTCTATCCAACAAATGATCTTCCTGATCACAGACACACAGAAAGAAATGGTTGAAAGTCTCAAACTCCAAATTTCTCAGTCCAAATCTCAGTTGTTGGTGTTGGTCTTATACTGTGTAAACAATATCATCAGTGCCCGACATCCCACTGTTCTTTTGCAGTGTCTTCTACCAGGAATGTGTGGCTACATAGGGCTGGAAAACCTGGTCTAAAATGTCTATATATCACGGTATAATTTGAAGCACAGACAGTAATGGTATATATTTTTCTCTGCTTTGTAAGGAGTAAAACACCAGTACATCACCTATAGTACTATTGCATTATATAGGACACAATAGTAATGAGTAGTGAGAATATGTGTAATTGCAACTTCATGGTCCAAAATAATACATCAGTTTTTTGCCACTCGCTTGTGTACCTACGTCATCATGTCATGTTGTGTTTGTGATGTGAGCTTGGAGGTGTGTCTCCAGTTAATGGTTTTATTGGCAACTCACTAATTGGAGTAACTTCACACACGTCAATGTCCATGTCAGCTTTATTTATATAGCACATGTCATAGGATGAGCATAAACTCAATGTGCTTCAAGATAAAAGCAAGATGATAATACATGTAAAATGCATATTAAAACAAAAGCAAATGTGTCAAAACAACAAACAAGTACTAATTAAAAGCTTGTGAGAATAGATCTGTTTTTAGTCTGCGTTTAAAGGAAGATATCGTTGGAGAGGAGCGGAGTTCAAGAGGCAACCCTGAGCCACATGGGCACAGTGTGCAGAGGCTGTTTAACCTTCATCTTATGTTAGCTTTCTGCTACGTTTCTGCTGTGTGTGTGTGTTGCCATGCTGAGTAATGTTTGCATTGTGTTGCAGCAACTGTGTTTCCATTTCTTAACAAGACCTTGCGATGTCCATGGTGGTTTCATTGAAAATAACTATGAAGGGCTACTATGGGTCTGAATGCAGCATTGGATGGGATGGGATTTTTTTTTTTTTTTTTTACAGAATATATCATTTTCAACGGCGTAGCACTACAACTTTGTAACTCAGAGTTTGTTGTTGATAATCTTGTTTTTAAATGTTGCTGTTCAGAAATGCGGGCAGGGTTAAAGAGCCTTTTTGGATGCAGCATCAGCAGTGGTACAAATTCTGATTTCAAATGTGTTTGTGTCCATTAACTCAGTGAATCTGTGTGAAAGACTACCCGTTTTTTGTCCCATGACAGAGTTGGAATACAAAAGAGAAATAGACATTGTGTTCTCCCTTTGTGGGGAAAAAAGGAGAAATAATTGTTTCTGGCATCCTTTTCATCTCAGGCACCTCATGTCTTTTGCCAAGTTGTTGCCCCTGGTGGTGAGGCAATTTCCTCTCTCGCTTGAATGTAGCATACATGTGTGTGAGGTTTGTCTTGCACTGATTTCTTTCCACAGCCCCTCGCTGCTTTTAACAAATGAGAACTGCTGGTCATCAGTTTGTGATTACCCTGTACGTGTTCTCTTTGATATTACACACCACTGGTTGTGCGCGTGGCTGAGGTTGCTTTAAATGTGTTACCCTTTAACGTGCAGCACCTTATTCTCTGTTTTATGATCATGTTAATTTTCGAAATGGTTGTCGGGTAGGTCTCTTCAGCACGTCCCCTGGGTTATTTTGAAACCTTGGCTGGGTTCAAATGAACCCGATGAATGGAAAATGTAGTCATTAGCATATTGATTTAAATACAAGGTTGCTACAAGACATCTATTTGCCTGCACCCCTCCCACTCTAAATGGACAATCTAGGTTGTTTTTTACACAACAACAACGTTTAAAGTTGATGGAGGTGGATGGTGTATGTAAGAAATACATGGCTTGACACTGGAAAACAGGTTTTTATTACATCAAGATTAAGCAAAGGATACGACTCTGGAAACTCCAGCATCAGACAGGAACATCAGTATTGCACGGTTCTGTGAACACACAAGATCATATTCAGTGACAACCTTTTTTTCTGCTCCCAAGCCTATGGGGCTAGAACAGTGATGTGAAAATTTGGCATTGAAAATAAAATTTGACATTGGCATCAAAACCCTAACTGAAAAAGGGAACAATGGCTGGAATTCAGGAATCACACCTTTTTCACCTTTTTAAATTTCTGGAAGGGGGGCATTAACACTCGCTTCAGTCTAACCAGTGTTCAGGTCAGCACAGTTGAGCTTAAAGCAGGAGTTTGGTGCGTTTGTGTGAACACAGCAGTCACTGTGGGGTGAGCAGCAGTGGCCGCTCCGTGTGTTGTGTGAATGGGGGGCTGGACCTTGATCCACTCCCACTGCCTGGAGTCTCCACTGTGAAAGTTTAGTGTTACTTACAGTACTGTGTCAGAGTTTCATCAATCAGATCATGTCAACATGACGTACCACACGGCTTTTCACGCTCAGTGTCCCACTGCTGATGTGCACGGCTGCAGCAGCCAAACATTAGCACGTGTTGATGTGTTGTGGCTGGCTGCTGCTCCAACATGTCTTCCTGTGCTGTGCGCGTCAACCTAACCTGGAGTAGCTCTAATACAGCCACATGATTGGTTCATCGCAGTGCAACTCTCATTGTCATTGGCTATTTGTATTGTCTGTCAAAACATGGATGAACAAAATCGACTTTCTATCGACCATGTCTTGTATTTTTATCGAGGAAAAGTTATTTAGCCATATATATCGTTATTGCTTTATAGCCCAGCCCCAGTCCAGTCCAAACACATGCACACTAAGTTGATTTCTTCTCTAAATCGTCCATTGTCCAGTGCATGAATGTGAGTGTGTGTGCGTTGCTCGTCTTTGTTTGAGGCCCTGTGTTAGACTGACGACCTGTCCAGGGTGTACCCCACCCTCGCCCTGTGTCAGCTGGAATTGGCTCCAGCCAGTTAATATTAATATTTTAATAATTGTTTAGTGTTTTCATTAAGTCTTAATGTGTTGTGGCATGTCTTTAAAATAACACTCGGCTTTCCTATCCTTGGTGTGCTCTTCTCATCTTTGTACCACTATCCTTCCACCGATAATACCCATGCAGCAACAATTAAATAGACAGGGACAGACGTACGCATCTCATCAAGTCCAGCTTTGCAACAAATTGCTCCCTTTTGAAATCAATTGAACTGAGATCAAAAACCAGAGCTGGTCCACACAGTTCTTAGCCTATTCAAAGTGACACTGTTCAATATAAAGTGAAACCATGACTCTACACCTCACCTCCCATTATGTTTCAAGGTGAAAACAAACTTTTATAGAGTTCTCATCAGGAATTAGCTCGCACAGTATTCAGGAGAAAGTACTTTCTCTGTTCAATCTGCTGAGAGTTGGACTTTGCTGGATTCATTACAGTTAATTGGCTGTTTAGTGGGACACTGCTGAACAGTTGAGTGTGGGAGCTGCAGCTGTAGCATTAGCATCAGCACAGGCTGAATTATGCATGGAGGTTAAAGCTTCTGAAAGCTTCTCCTTATGATTTATTAATGTCTGCTTGCAGATAGGAATGGATTAGGTCTGCGGCAGGGATACCAAGCAATGACACATTCACAATGGTCATGGCGAAGTTGTGTTACTAAAGCGGATGGGAATCAGAGCCAAAATGACGATATTATTCCATCAGCTTCCAACGTTTCTTAAACTTTGGCTGCTCTTTGAAAAGACAGCAAAAAAGTTTCACACATTGTGTGTGTGACAGACCAAAATAACTGGGAAGTCAAATGCTTCACAGTGAGCAGCTATATTCAGCATGGCTGCTTTATGTCTGTGCTTGCTGTTATAGAGCAGTATTTCTAAAAGTATGATCAAACCACAATTTTTACAAGTTATGCGTTTCTTTGTTGAGCATAATCTTAGTATTTAAATGACTCATGACACAAGGGGGAATCTATATCTATATATATCTATCTATATATGGTGTGAACATTTGTTAGTAAATTTATATGGTGTTTTTTTTTTGTTTGTTTGTTTTTTTAATAGAAAATTACAACTGAGCTCTCTTGTAATACCACCAGTCACTGACAGAGCAGGGCTCAATAGGAACTCCAGCGCTTTCTGTTAAAACTCAGCGAGTTAAAGTTGTGCTGACATGACCCATGTTGAATTCACAGCATTTCCACTCATAGCTTTCCATTAACTGTATTCAAACCTAAATCTCCAATATACCTTGTATTTTTCTATTATTATTATTATTTTGTTAAATACACTAGCATCTCAACCACTGGTCCTCAAATGGCAGAGCTTGGTCCACATCTGGACCACAGGACAGCTATCTGCAGACCCTGTGGGCAAATTGGAAAAAAAAAAAAATCTTGCATCAATTGTGCAGTCG
>OMNW01035346.1:96902-118913 GCA_900303245.1 Selene dorsalis | reverse complement strand
TTCTGAGGTAATAGACATGCAAATAACACAGGGGTGTGTATGTATATTTCCAGGCAGTGTTGCGTCTCAGCACTTGGTCAATAACATTATGGAAATGTGCCGTGGATTCTCTGGGTCTCACTGTTTGAGTTGGATAACAAGGCAGTCCAATGAGCCTGTTAGCACGGAGACAGTGACAGAATGAGGTGTTTGTATTGTCACACACTGTATCACAGCCTACGACAGGTGGGAGAGGCGGAGAGAGAAATGTACTGTAGACACAAAGGAAGGCAGAGAGAGAGAGGTGGAAAACGCATGTGATCAAAGTTCTGCTTCCCTTTTCCGTTTACTCTATCAAAGAAAACATGTGCAAACATTTTCCATCTGTTTTGTCTTTCTTTTTTTTTAAACTGTCAAAGTTTCTGTTTGTCGAGTTTAATTGCATATCAAAACCAGCATCATACTGTGGTGTGAATGTTTGCATAACTGAGCTCTCCATACTCGAGTTTATGTCTCGCTCGCTTCAACGCGGCGTCTCAGGCTCACTTGAAGGGATCGGTGTGAGTGTTGTTTACAGACCTCAGCCCTACACATTTTTCACATTTAACAAGGTGACAAATTGAGATGTGGCCTGTGCAGCGTGTGCTGCCTTAATTGTGCTGGCATAAATATCACCATTCTCAAGACAGTTCCTCCGTCCAAAGGTTTATTTATTTATTTTAATATCGTTTTTATGCCATCTTGATGTGCATGTGTGTAAGAATAGAGTCCAGTGGGAAATTTGAACATCTGTGTCTCACTGCCGCACAATGCCCTGGAGAGAGCTGAAAATAGATGGTTTTGCCTGTAAGGAATGTGCTTCAGCAGGTAGAATATCAAAAGGAAAAAAAGAATCGTATAACATATGGTTACCCTGACAATTACATATAGTTTTGCATAGATGCAAATTGAACTCATTGCACTTGAATAAAAGTGTTCTCTGTAATTATGTCATGCTTTAAAAAAACAAAACAACAACAAGTATAAAACGGGACACTATCAGCTGCTCTCAGACCCTGCCTGTTTCAGATTCTTTTTATGTATTTTTCAGATTTGTCTCGCTGAGATGATACGCAGCGCCACAGCAAGTGCTTTAAGGATAGATGCAGGCCTTTGCTGAATTTATGAAACATTTTTTTGTTTTCGCACAGTGTGTCTTTGATGGCAGATTTAAAGCCCCTGGAGACTGTGGGGCCTGCTGAGCTAGTTCAAGAACAAGGACTGACATTGCTGAGTGATTTGTGTGGTCATTTATATGGCAAATATGTATGATTTTTTTAAAAAAGGATTCTCTCGGGGTCAACAAGCAAACCCCACATGACCTACCATACAGCCACAATAAGAATAGCAGTTGAATTCAAATAAAAATTGGCACAATTGATCACCCTCATGTTCTGCATTACATGACCAACTTGGTTCTCATTTCGGGCTATATTTTGGACATGTCTGAAAATACACTGCTCGGCAGCTGAAATGATGAAGCGTGCAGTAAAATACTGACTGAAGAAATATTTACTATAAAACAGACAGAGCACACAGCACTGGTTTTCAAACCTTTTCACATCAAGATCCTCTAAACCTAGACAAACGAGACCACGAACTTCTGTTTGATAAGATTTCTGCTTTTCACTGTGTTTAGCCCCTTATGAATATATTCATATGTTTTGTTGTGTTGTTGTTTATTGTGTTACTTCTGGATAGAATTACAGTGAAAATAATTTATTCCCTTTTTTGTTGCTCCAGGAACATCCTGAAGCTCTTAGGTTCCCTCGATCTTAGATAGTACCAGGGATGTAACCAAACATGCTGTAATCTGATCAATGAATCGTTTAACCATTTAGAAATTAGTGTTGAATTCAACATGAAATCACTATGTGGGTCTTGGTTTTACTGTTTTAAAGTGCAAAAACTACCTGGTTATGGTTACATACAGTTTAAAGAAGACTGATGGTGAGAGTTGTAGACACATCGCACCCCCCCAGTCTCCTCACCATGAAGTTTTTTTTTTTCCAACTTTATTTATATTTTGTTTTAATTCTATTGGAAAAGATATGAACACAATTATATATCTCAAAGTGTAGATATATCCAAGGACACGAAGAACACTGCAACAATGCAGCTCCAAGCAGATCCAACAAAAAATGAAAAAGATAAAGGTGATCACAGAGCCTTAAACATCACTGTGTAGATGCAGTTAAGTGACTGAACATATTGCAGTGTGTATATGCTAAAAACTGTGGAACTCTGGCAACACTTTGCCTAAAAAACTTTTAGTGACAAATAAGACTGACTGGCCGCACACACTGCAGGTCTGTTGCTCCAGGTCTAAGGAAGTGCAGTGTGTTAAGTTGTTTTGAGAAAGCTGTAAAATGGACTCTTGCAGGCCAAGCAATCAGCTCCTACTGACAGGCACATTTAAACCAGGCACTGCACTCATCATGATAATGTCAGCTTTAAACAGATCAGTCCTGTTGCACACCACCTCTACATCTCCCTGTCTGGTAATTGTATACATAGATCGTCTAAGGATGCAATAATGCAAATGACTTTTTGGACGGAAGCATTGTAAGAGTCTGAGAACATTTTCTCATTTTGACTGTGTTTTGTGTTTTAATGTCAAATTGATAGGACTTGAGTTTGCATTGTTATCAAGTGTTAAGCAAAGCTGTGGATTTATGGCAGAGTCAATCTCAAAGGATACAGAGATAAAAACACACTTTTGTTTTCATAACACTCCAAGTTCTTTATCTGAGTAATGAATAAAGAAGAGCAATGGGACAAGATGAGGCAGATGACGTGAATACATGAACAATGTGGATTCACTTGATATTCTCTCAATTTCTCTCTCGAGCCATTGTTCTTGTCCTGTTCAGCCGTTTATAACAAGCCTATTTTTTTCTCCCTCTTCTTCAAAGTAAGGTTGATTGAATGGCAATATGCACTGAGGCAGAATTAGTAAGCAAACCCCCTATCTGCACTGCAGTTGCATCTTCTGGCCAATTAAGCTGTGTTTCACTCCTGCCCCGCTCTCTCTGCCTATCTCCCTATCCTGTCTGGCCGTTGCTCCCTGCAGCTCAGTTGGGATGAGACCAGCACTTAAGTCTGGCCAAATGTGAGAGTGTTTTCCCCAACAAGGATTTGTAACAACCACAACCACACGGCCTTTGCACCAACCACATAAATGGGTTCCTATTTAAAGGTAGGGGTGGAGATCTATTTCTGGAGCGGTTTTTACTGAATTGCTTGAAATCTTCTTCACACCCCGACTGCAACCAATTCATTTAATGCTTTTTCACAAATATGAAAAAAGTCAGTCACCTGTGGGACGTACAATCCTGGAAAAACACCATCCAATCATCTAGAACGCCACATTCAAGTCAGTTGGATCATGATGTGTCAATCAAACTGCCAACTCTGTCCCTCCCTCTCTCCTCTGCGCGCACTGTTCTTCGTGCACTAATGGTGTTCGTGCTCAGTCGTCAATGAGTTACGACAAGACAACGCTAGTAATCCAATGCACTGAAGTCCAGAAGGTGGCAATGTAGCTCTAAGCTGGATGCTGGATGGTTTATTATGATGTTAGGTGTTTTCTTTCATGTGAATGAGCCATGAGAAAAAGCTGGAGGAAAGTTAGTGATGCTGCGCAGTGAAGCCCCGCTACATGTGACAGTATCGCTGAAAGCCACGTCTCGTGTTGGGGTTACATTGGGTCGCTCCACGAAGGTGTCACCTTCGCAGAGACATTTTCCTCTGTCCCTCTGCTCCTATGCTGTCAACTCTACTTCTTCCCCTTGTGTGTACGTGTTGGTCATTCTCAAATATAATCATTAGTTTGTTTGATGGGGGTGGTTCATAGTAGGTGGACTGACCCCACAATCAAAGGGACGTAGAGCAACAAGGACTATTGATCGATTAAAATAGGTTTTGATTTTTTTTATATGATTGTGTAATTAATTAAAAGTGGACTCAACACAAGCGTAGTATATAAAAATATATTTAAAGTCCTATTTCTTAATGTGGTTTAACTTTTTTTTAAACTTTGAAAACACATAATCCATGCAAATACAAAAAAAAGAAGAAAAAAAGACGAGAAGAGATTTTGAATGAATGTGCAGTACAATGTAATGATTGAATGGACCTGAAGAAATGCTGAACTTCATCTTTATCAATTCTTCTCCTGTGATTTTCAGAGATAATGACAGGGGTTTTGATTGAGGCAAGGTGTCCAAAGTGAAATTTGGGATTGATTGAGGTAAACTGCTGCTCTGGAGCCTGAATGTAGGATAATGCAGTCGATACAGTGTTTCCCCTTCATTCGTTCAGTAGGTGTCCTCCATCACTGCTACATTATGCGCACTAAAATTTATATCAACAGGCTGCTACTGATTTTACTCCTGCACTGTGTGACCAAGACATCTGATGTTATCCTGTTAGTCGTTAAGTGTCATTGACAAATGCATGAAATCCTCCTGGACTCTATTATTCATCGGGATGAGAAGATCAAACACCACATGATGTAAATGAAATGCTTTCATTCATTTCAAATTAACTGCAAAGATTAATGCATTCATTTTGGTGACAGTATATAGCAATACGCAGTGTAAAAATCAAATAATAACATTTAATGAAAATGTACAATTTACTGTCTTGGTGAGGATTTTGAAAGCAAATTAGGTGTTTCCCCTGAATAAATAATGAATGGAAAAAACAGAAACACACACACAGACACAGACACACACACAAAAACATAGTGATGCATCGTTGGCTTGGGCACTTAACCCCCACACCCGGAGTGGAAGCAGAAAATATACTCTCTCTCTTGGGCCTGAACAAAGTCTGTCAAATCAAACGGTGTGTGTTTATCCCTTACTGACTCATTTCCCCTGTTTGTCAGTGTCATTATGTCTTTTTATCTCTCGACCCCTCTCTCTCCCTCCATAAGCAGCTTTAGCAGCACCACTCTGAGTTGAAGCCACGAGCAGAGCATGTCTTCCCTCAGGCTTACACACCAACTGCAGTGGGTCAGACATTAACTGTGAGCCCGTCTATACAGTGGGAGTGTGTACAGTGGCCACTTGTCTGCACTGCGGGGAGTGCAGCCCACCTTCATAATCCCATGTAGTGGTGCCCTCTTGTGAAACAGCTTTACACCAATGACTGCTTCATTTATGCTTCAGTTCAGTATTATATAATGCCAATCCATTATTTATAGATTGAGCATTTGACACAACGGCCAATGATGAATGGCAGCTACATTTTCTGCTAATTCTGACAGAAGGAAATACAAATAGTCTTAATGTGTGAATGAAATGTTATACAGCTGTAAGTTGAAGTGTAAATGGGAGTGCATTTTAGTTGGAACTACTTAATAATAAATAACTTGGAGCTAGCAGCATTTAGTAAATAACTGTTAGTTAGAGACCAAAGTTTTGTGGGACAATATTCTTACCGTCAGTGTAATTTTTGGATTTGGTCTTTTGGTTAACTGATTACATTCACTAGCAGCCTCCATTACCTTCAGTTTTAACCATGATCGAGATGCCAAGTTCCACCCAAAATGATAAATGTCATCTCCATAAATCGTCACCATAAACGTCATCATAGAATAAATTGCATTTTCGTGCACCAGTAATCCATACCTTAAATTCAGGAGACGCTTTCTGTTGCTGTGGCTTATCAATGTAGATTAGAGCATGGATGGAAGAGATAAGATGAATTGTCTTGTTTGTGAACCGTGGCACAGATTTATAATATATGGAACAGATGTTTTAATGCTTGGCTAAGTATTACCCATTGAGCATACAGAATGAAGCCACATTGTTTATACCCTTCATACATACTATATGTTTATTCAGAATGTGTAAACGTATAGCTGCAGGACAAATACCGCTTCATTTTCTGTAGCACCATTTATAATTCAACAGCAAGATTTTTGGCCTGTGAATCCGTGTTCCCACATATGTGCCTTCATTACATCCATGGAAATTGTGTCAGGCTAATTCTGCTTTAACCTGGCCTCCTGAGGTTGCACACTGTACAGCATGCTGCCACACTCTGTCAAGTGGAATTAATTGCTAGCGGCATGACCTTTGTGTCCACATGTATGGGTATATGCACTGTGTGCCTATGTGCATGGCTGAGTGTAACCCTGGTGTGTTGGTGCATTTCCTTCATTTCCTGGTGAGAGAATGTAATTCTGGGGTCGAGCCTTTTTATGAACAGATTTCTAGTCTGAATAATGCACTCTTTCGGCGTCTGGACTTTTGACTGACTTTATACTTTGTTATCTTTCCTACTGTAAATGGAAAGAACCTTTGACATGTTGGTTCTCTTTTTACTTCCTTTTCCTTCTGTAATGGTACACTTAGAAAATGTAATGTTTTACTCTATATTTGTGTACATTTAAAGAAGATATATGCAGGTCTCCTCAAAGTGTTACTCTCACACATCTCAGCAATTTGAAATGACTAATTTGCTTGTCATTGAAAGGTAATACCTTTTTAAATGATTGGATTTGAACTTGTTCTTCTTGTTTCATATTTGTCATGTGGGCCTAATAGATAAACTTTAACCCACTCGACCAAAAGTATGATAAAAGCAGCCTGGGAAAATGTGTAGTACCAGGTTAGGAAACAAATCCTTCAAGCAGCCATAGGTCATTAGTCCCTACCCTTGGTTGTGACCAATGGTTGTACCAGTGATGGTACTAACAACAAATAACTGCGGTTTAGGCACCAAAAGTAATTAGGTTCAGAAACGGACCGTGGTTTCTGTCCTTTGTCATTGTGAGTGTAACAATGAACACAAGGTTAAGGTCATCAAATGGTTGCAAATGACGCTGACTACTGGTTTCACACAGGAAACCAACAAAGGTCTCCTGAGTCAAAGGTAGAGCCATCCATCTATCCTAACCTCCTCTTAAGGTGGAATTTTTCTTTTCTTTTTTTTTTTTTTTATACAATGTCACCTGACCTTCTTCTTTGCTCTCATCATAATTACTATAGCAGCTGGGGGTCACCCAACAATAAATCATAACTATGAGTTGTAATAAGCTGCTTGTAAAGACAACCCAATGTTTTGTTTTTTTAACAGCAGGACAGTCTCGGGACAGGACATGAAAACATACTTATCCATCAGTTAAATATCAGTCCAGAAGAGCAACACAATATCAGTGGAGATAATGACTAAAATTAAATGAAATAAGTGAAAACGATCAATTAAAACAGACAGACATGAGACAGCGATATTGATACATTTTATTTTTTCAAAAGCATCTTTTGGGTAATGCAAAGATACTTTACAAAATATAACATTCAGAGTAAAACAAAATAGACAATGACCTACCTATATCATATTCGCATGTAAGAGTTTAGAGCCAGCTGTACTAAAGACTGTCACCAATGGTGTGCAGTCGCATAATCTAGAGATGTCTGAGATGGAAAAAAGCTGTTTTGGTGATGTTGTTGCTATGTCTGTCAAAACAGGGTAGAGTCAGCATTGCACTGAGATTTTTGAACTTTTTGAACAGAGGATTAAAAGGATTAATTATTAACCAATTTCTCTATAAATAATGATGAGAGGGATGCCTGTTTTTATGCTTGAGCAGCTGCCCCTGCAGTGCTTAAGAGGAGCAAGATGATTTAAAATATGTGCAAGAAATGCATTATATTTAGAGACCAGGCCTTTGCTTGATGAGTTTTTGTAATTGTGACTGAGCCAAAATGTCTATTTAATTCAACCTTTTATTTGTTCAGGTGAGTCCCACTGAGATAGCATCTTACTTGTAAGAAATGAAAACAATTTACACACCATATAAAATACAAATAAGGAAAAGAAGTGCAAGTAAGATGGAAACAGCCTGCAGGCTCATCAGTTTAAACAACAGCATTCTGTCTAAAAAGTGGATAGCTTAGAAAACTGTCCACTACTGCACAAGTGCACTGTTACTTGTTCCATGCGTGAGGAGCTAAATGTAGTCTTCCCAAAGTTAGAATTAACTCCAGGTACATACAGTAGAGTGTTGGCAAATCATTGCTGCATATACTCATCCGACCAAGAAAGTTGTTAGGGATTCCCCAGTAAGGGCTTTGTAAATGATTAGATGCCAATGCATGTCATGCCCTTCTGATGTTCCTGTATGTGATAATGCCAGAGGAATGGACAAAAGATAGGAACAGTTTTGTTGATACTTAAAGGAAATGTTTGAACATTCTGCTGGTGGCTCTGCTCTTACTTGAATCCTCTTATATTAAGGGACTGCAGGTATGAGTGGAACTTCAGTCTGACTTTGGCTATGCCCTTCAAATAAAAACATCTGACAGCTATTCATACCCAAAGTCCTCCTATTCCTTACTTGGTACGTTTAATTGGATTTTATTTTACTTTCAGGTTACCAGCTTTATAGGTTAAGGTTACAGAAGGCTCAGTGAATGCTTCATAGCACAGTGTATTGTTTATTTGTTCATGAAAAACATATTAAATATGCTAAAAAAAAATTAGATCAATGGCAGATAAATTGATTTAAAAGTGTTCAAGGTGAATTATACAAAGTAATTGTTTGACTATTGATGTGTCTCTAGTCTTAAAGCATGTTTGCCATGAAATGAGCTAATGGAATCAGTAAAAGTCTGAATGAGCCTGAATGTCTCCACAAAAATGTCTGTTTGCCCTCTAGGCTTCAAATCTCTTATCTCTTATCCACCAAGCTTGTAGCTTCTGTAGCACTTGCAACAAACTGTGTATGGCCTTGGATAGCACTCATGCTTTCAGCTATTCTCCCTTTACAGAAAGATGGCTCACTTATTCTGAGTGGCTAATAGAGGTGTAACATGTGACTATAATTTGTTTTCTGGTTACGGTGCTTTGCTAACCATGTTGCCAATGTGTACAAAACATTGTATAGTAGAGGAAAGGCAGGTGAGGCCAGTGGCAAGAGGATACTACCATTATATTGTTTTATTGTTGTACAGCACAGATCTGAAGACTTGCAGATTGGGTCCCCCTGTTTTCCAATGTCCAATTTGGACAGTGTTAAAGTTTTTGTCTTGTGTTAATTACAGAAGTTATGAGTATTTGTGAGAAAAGGCTAGAAGTGCTACTTGTGTTTACAGCTGTGTATCACAGAACAGACCGGGGTGGGAACTTGGTGAGCTCATTTTAAGATGGTGGGTGTTAAAAGATAGTGATAAGAAATCATACACTCAGTGAATAATTGCTTTAGAATATAATGGTGTTTGCTTTTCTGACACTTGATCTCCTGTCATGCAGTAGCCACATAAAAGGGAAATATCTCTTAGGTACAGTCTACACGAGCCCGTGACATTGACTCATAAAGTTTGCTCAGTCTTTAGCCTTGTCTTCTGTAAAAGCTTGACCTTATTAAAATCATTTATGATCATATATGGCACATACTTGATAGATTCTCTGTTGCATCCTCTTACATGGTATAAACACAAATGAGGCAACCAGTTTTGGCTATAAAAACCAACATAAATATCCTCCCTAATGGGAAACACACAGTCTTGCAGCAGATATTGATGCAGACATGGTCTAAAGCATATTTACTGTGCCCTCAGTGTTCCTTAGCCACCGACGCACAAACTAAAGTAAATTCAAATTTCATCAGTTCATTCACAGGTGATGATACACATTATCCTAATAAGATCTGGGTTGAAAAACAGTGAGCCTGCCCTCCAAGACATCATTAGCCAGAAACACTGAGAACTCGATCTTCTCTGACAGACAAGTTTTGGCAAAACCTTTAATCCACATAGTAACAGATAAGAGCTCTCATTAAGCAGTTATTAACCATTCCATTTAAACATTCGGTGCCATTTGGCCTGATGTCGCAGTCATAATGAGCCAAACATCAGTGAACACTCTGTGGGATGCATGGGGAAGAGGTGAACTACGCATGAGTGTGGAATTTGGGAAGCATGATGAGTTTTGTCTCTTCTTAGCCATGTTATTTTTCTCTCCTCATCTTTCTCCGTCTTTGACACCGACAGTAAGTACACCAGGGTGTTAAGAGTGCCATTAAGCTTTCATTAAAACACCATCATCATTAGAGAAGGATTAGTTATTCCCTGGATCCAATACTTCGGCAGCACAGGAATATCTAAGTCTATTAAAACAACAATGTTGCTGGCACACTAAGAGACACACCGGTTGGCTTCCACCATCGTTTTTACCTTCTTCTTTTTTCACCATTACCATCTTTTTCAAGTAAGAAATTCTTGTCTTAGATGTGCCTGGAACTGTCAGTATATGATACGTACCAAAGACATACAAGCAATGAGCTTGTTAGCATGTAAAAACTGTCAGAGGGAGCTGCACACGTATTTCACAAAAAGATCAATGTTTCATTGTTGCTCAAAGAAACTGCGTTGCAAATACCCACATACACGGCTTCTGTCAGGTGTACTGTATGTCTGAGCACTCTATATACTCCTGAATGGGACAGGCTACAGTATAACAGGAGGAAGTGATAAAGATTTTAGCATTATCTATCTATATCAAATTATTGACAATCATAAGCATATTTTTACTTGAAAAACTCACATTAAAACCCCAAATTATTGAGCTACTAGTGCTTGAGCTTTGGTCCTGATTAAAATAACATGTCTGATATCTTACTTTGAAGAATCTCACATGTTTTGCAACTAAATTTATCCACTTTTATATTCAACAAACTCTCTGAGTTGCATCAGTGTTCTTGGTATGGTTTAAAAATGAAGGTTTTAGGATGTTAAGTAACAAAGTATTTTCACTGAGCAACAAGAGCAGTGTTTAGATTTGCCCCTTTCTTCCTAAAGTGAAAAATAAATGGTTATGCAGGACGGTAATCCTAGCCTCCATATATAGAATACTAAATGCAGCCCAGGAGAGCCAGCTGAGGTAATAGATCCATGAGCATGATGAAGTATGGGACGTCAAAACACACAAAAGTTTGAATGGTCGAAATAGAAGTTATATATCAATATAAGGAATGATTTGAGTGGTCTGAAAATAATGCTTTGTCTTTTCATCACAAGGAAAGCAATAACTTTTTTTTCTTCTTTAGGCCAGCGATGTGTTGTGGTTACAGAACTTCTTGGTTTACAGTTTGGTGCAAAGTCAGGCTAGAGGCAGTATCTGCATAGTGCATTGTGTTTCAACAAAAGTTGAACCATAATCACCTTTTAAGTCTGACAAGTCTGAATTTTCTTTGCCGCAAGTTAGCATCATTTTTACATCAACAAACCAGTGATGTGGTTGATGTGGGTTTGGACACCGCCTTATCCCAAGGCTAATGTTTTTTGATTCACTGATTGGTGGATTCACTGATGATGGAGGGAGGAAGGGGCTGGTTGATTCTAACCTCTTCAAAAATGTGGTTGTGGAAAAGAGCTGTCAATGAGGATTAGATCATGATGTCAATTAGTTCAATAAATATATAATTCATTAAAAACAGTCCATCACCGAGTCCACTGCTGGCTTCATTTTCTCCATTGTGGTTCCAAAATACCTCAAAACAACTTTCTCCCACATTCTTTATAGAAGTTAAGAATAAGGGTGGTTTTATCATTAAATGTTGAAAGATAGAGATGTTTGAAAGGAGAAACAGTTGTAAAAAATTAATTTGTCAAACTCTTGAATATTGCAGAAAGAAAACTGAATAAATGATTTGTTGAATATTACATTTCAAAAGATTCAATTTGGAACTGAAACCAACAGGTCACTCCCATGCAGTTTAAATTGAGACTTCAATTCTGTTTTCTTTATTCAGATGTAGCTACATGAAGGCCAAGTAAAGAACCTGTTATTGTGAAGGCAAAATTGAATTTATTATTTGATCCCTTTTCAAAAGTCTGTACCATTTGTTAGGAAAAGAAAATAATAAACTATTGGTCTGCCAAATCTACCAGCAGTGGAAAAAAAAAATTCTTATATGATCTTATCAGGAGCAGTTTCTTCATCATTAAAGTTTGTTATTTAGAGTTCATCATTGTTTCTGATGATTTTGCTACATTTATGTCAGTCAAATCTATCATTTAAGCAGCTTCAGCCTCCAACTTTCCTCCCCAGTCTTTATACCATGCTTCTTTAAGTATCAAGAAAGCCCTAGGTCTTTTCCAAGGGCACAATTGAATTTAGAGCTAATGCTAAGGCTAGCTCAGTGATGCTGAGCCCATACACTGTGAATTGTTGAAGCTGCTATGGAATACTAAGTCAGTAGAAATGCAAGTGGGCACTAATGGTGCAAATTTGTCTCATGTGGCTCATGGTGTGAATCGACACAGGCAGAATGGGGTGTAGTATTTGTATAGCAGTAACAGCACCTTCAGTCCCCTGATTGTGTTTACACAGGATACGTTACCCAGCATACACAATTGAAGGACAGATATGTTTTTTCCAACATTTAATCCTAGGAGGAAAATAGCCACATACAACCTATGTAGCGACTGGATTGATAGGAAATAGCTGAGCTGGAATGCCTCCTGTGTAGACATGGCATGAGACATCTCTGCTGGAGTTAAAGATGTGTCAGTCTGACCGTTTCCTGGTGACTATGTGTCAAGGTCTACGCAGTTGATAAACTGGCTTTTTAGGGTAAATCTTTTAAAGGACGTTGGCTTGAATAACATGTTGGTAGCATTTAGATTCCCCTTGAGAAGAGCACTGATATAATAATGAAGAATGTGCTATTTCTGCACAGACGAGATCAGGCTTCTGAGCCAAAGACGAGAAGGGGGGGAAAAAAACATGAATATAACAAATGAATAATTCTGTTCCAATCATTACAAGACAAAATGAATTTAGCTGTTGTGTCAAAAGAAACTGAATCAGCTCTTTGCTCTTTACTAAATCTGTCGTTCTCCTCATGTCTCCGTTTCTGAATGTCCTTCATTTCTGTCTGGTTATGTGGGCTTAGCAAAGCGTCTAATAGTGAGGTGTCACACATTCACAGCGATTAGACGAGAGGACCCCTCCTGCAGCACTTATTAGCTGTAATGCATTTCTCTTCTCTGCTTTGATCACTGTGGGGAACCATAAGATGCTTCTTGCCTTCACATTTGTTTCATGTCTAAAATTTTCTTTCTTTCTATCATCAGTCTTTCTTAGTCACTCTCATTCTCTCTCAGGAACATGCACATCCACATTTAAGACTTGGGGCCACATGTAATACACCATGACTGTCTGGCTCAGTATATTTGTAATATATTTTTTAATTCAAATGGGATGGTATTTGCTATATTATGTACTATATAGGAAAAGAAATTTTACTTTTAGAGTACATGTCTCTTTCTTCCAAACCAAAGTGGTGGACTGACAAACAAATAAAGTGTCTTTCATCACAGCACAGTCAGGCTGGGGGATTGATGTACCACATAAGGGTGACACATGACATAAATGCAAGAAGACTTGACAGCTATTGGTAAGATCATCGACATTTTGTTCAGGCAAGAGTATGCAGTTTACTAACTTTATTGATCCTCTTACAGTTCCTAAGTAGTGTAACTCTTTGTCCAAATTGTAGCTCTTGTATTAACAGTTGGATGTTGACCTAACTGGAGGCTAAAAAGAGAAAACTGAATGTTGGATGCAGTTATGTCAGTAATGAATAGGAGAGGAACTGTTTCCTGTTGTGACCTCTTACCATCATGATTTTGGACTATCTAGTCCAGAATTAAGAAAAAGCAAGGCAAAGTCAACTGTGTTGCCAATTTGAGAGCAGTTAAAGTATGGCAGTACTTTGAGGTGTTTTTCTTTGCCTTTTTTTATGCTGTGCAATTTTTGATCTGGCTACCAAAATAAAGGCAAACGTTTTTTTTTAGTCAGTTCTCTTTGTATAGGTTGTGGTTAAAAGAGGAAATACAAACCAGGAAAGCCGCTTGGTAATGGATCCATAGGTGTAAAGGCTTATCCAAGGCTTATCAAGACACTGCACAGTGCTTAATAATATAATTAGATTGGATTTTACAACTCTAGACTGTTATCAGCTGTGATTGTTCCAAAAACTTTGACGAGGTGAGGTAAGAAGTGTAGAGTATTTTTATTGTGTCCTTACACATATTTTTGTTAACCAGTTTTTTTGTTTTTTTCTACATGAACCTAATCTTACAACTTGATTTCTGGGGGCATTGACTGATATATCCTCTTTTATATTGATATTCTCTGAGTTGAAATACAGGATAGTATGGGCTAGACATCATGGCATGGTTTAACATTTCTTTTGTGCATAAACAAGCTCTGCTAACTTTTTTGTGTGGACATTTTGGGAATGAGACACAACACAATGACAAGTCAAAGTTGCTACACAATCCAAATTGAATCCAATCCAATTTGAAAAATGCCTCCTGTAGCAAGCCGCTTTGAGTTAGCCTCTTTGTTAAAGAGGTATTATTACACATCTGCTATAAATCCCATTTGATCACAGAAACACCTCATACTCTCAAAGCCATATTCAGATATGGCCCTGTAAAATTATGAAATACACACCAAGGCGGTTCCATGTAAGGAACAATGCATTGTGATTTCTTCAATGTAATTTTCACACATCCACCTTATATTACACAAATGACATTCAATTGATTTGCATTTGTGCTTGTGATGGGCCCTGTAACAATGCATCATTCAGTAAATTGCCTGCAATACACAGACATCAAATGGGATATCAAGTGATTTTTCTCACATCCTATGAACACTTACCTCTTGACAGTTTTTTCATGTAAGTGGTGTGATGATTTTCTACCTGCCCCACATCTCATGGAGTCAGCGGTTTATTTTGCCCGAATGTGTCAAGATGTAGAAGGCCTGTACACACGCACACACGCACACACACACACACACACACACACACAGAAACACCGACCAACCAGTCTGTCAGTCCAGGTATCAGTTAATATCAGTGTCCAGTAATGGAAAGACTGATTTACAGAGCATGGATTGTGCCTTGGTATTGATTTGTTGAGCTCTCGCTTTGCTGAACATTAAAAGAACAGAGAAAAGAGAAGAGAAGGAGGCCTGGAGATGTTTTAAATCCCCCCAGAAAAGAACAGTAAGAATGCCAGCAAGACTGTTTGAAATGAAGGAGGAATGATGTGGAGAGTGGGTAACACTCCAGCTGGTTAAAACAGGCAGAAAACAAGCCTGTAGGCTCAGGGATGTTACAACCTAAATTTAGTAGCTAAATTAGTTTGTCTGAACGTTGTTGTTTATTGGTCGATAACATTTCGACATTTGAGAGTCATCCACTGAATTCATATCAGTTTACAACAAGAACTGACAAAATTTCAAATACTGTTTCCATTAGATTTAAGTTAATCTTTGGTAAAACATTTTCTCCAGGGCAAAAGTGCAGGTGCGTGCTTCAGTACTACATTCCTTGGTATTTTGTTTGTTTAACCAAAGCTGTCAAATAAATATAGTATTGATAGCTGAGGAGAATCACAAACTAAGATAGAATGGAAATGAGGAAGTGCAATACAACAAGTACCAAAGTAAATGCCTTTACATGGACTTTAATATTGTTCATCAATATTACCCAAGGGAGGAGGTTTGATTTTGACACTGGTGGGGACATAAAAGTGCTCCAAGGCAGCACTCCTGAAAGCTGATGTTTTTTTATTTTTGCATTTGCAATCATAATTTCACATCAAGCGGAACTGATTAAACGAACAAGCAAACAATCACAATCAGAAACAAAAATCAGTAATTGACATGTGTATAATGCTGAATCTGAATATCTAAAGAGAATACAAGAATTTAATGCTTTCTGTAATGTTATAGGTTAAAGCAACTAATGAAAGACAAGGAGGCATCCTCATTACAGAGCACATGCGCACACACACACACACACACGTGCACACACGCAAACACACACAAATGTTAATGTAAATGACACCACTGATATTAAAATCCGTCTAGCTGACGTGACACAGGCAGAGCAACTTACACTTGTGGTTGCAGATACATGCACTGTGGCCTCCTGTCCTGGCCAACTAGCAGGTTGCAGGTAGCTTTTATAAGCAGATAACATCAAAGACAGTCGTTCTCAGAACTCTTTTAACAAAGGATGATCCGGAGTGATGGGGTGCTACATGAGTTCTCAGAAAAATAATCAAGTTGTATTTCAAAATCAAATCTTGTTATGGGTGCAGGAAATGAAATGTTGTTCTGAGACATCCATTTGCAAAATTAAAGGCGAGGACATTTGGGGTGCTTGAAACAGCTCGTCTGAAGTGATGACATCATGTATGGGATGGTGTCAATGTAATAATTTTGATAGGATGACGCTGTACAAGAATGGATGTATGAAAGAATAATAGTATAATTAACCAATGAGAATGGGAAACAGCTTGAGAGGGAGCAAAAGTTATAACTACCTATGTGCTGTGCTAAATCAGGTATTTTTTAGGTAGCACTACCTTTCCTGTATAACCCTGCACTTCCTCTTCCTCAAACTCTGCATCTTTGTACTATTTGTACCTCTCTCCTCACTCTTTTGTCCTCTCCTTCCCCTCTGCTCGTCTTGTCTTGTTTTGACCTTCCCCTTACTTGTCACTTCATCTGCTATTCACTTCCTGCCTTGTCCCCTCCCCCTCACCTGTAACACCTGTTTTTCCCTGCTTGGTTCTTTTCACTGCTTCCACTTCCCCCTGCTCCTCCTTGTCTCAATTCTTGTTGACAAATTATTAATTGTCTTGTGGAGCTGGAATGTCACTCTGACGCTCTTTAGACCATTCACAGAAAGCTATTGACTAAAAGTTCGGTTCAAAGAAACCACAAGAGATTTCAAGGGTTGCTGAACTTGTCCGCACAACTAAGGCTAGAATATAGATTATTCACAAACTTGGACAAAGTATGGATCAGCTGCAATGGAAGCAGAAAAGTAACAATATGCTTAAGCTAATGGGGTATACAAGAGGCAACTGGCTGAGGAAATGAGGACAAAGGATGCACCCCTATGTAATGAGTTATGACTTTCTTCGTCATGGCTGACTGTGAAGATCAACTACAATTATGACAAAGGGCAAGAGAACGCATCAGAACACTTCATTTTCCAAGTCAACAATTTCCTGTCCTGACAATTAGATGGTATTAAAATGATTTCCACAAAACATGAGACGGTGTTATGATAGTCTTGTAAAATTATATCAAGATACGGTTAGACAAAGGGACACTTGGGGAAAAAAAAATGTCAGTAAATAAAGCTTGTGTGAGATTTCATATGTAAGCTTATCTTCTTTCTGTCTTCTGTCATTAGCTAAAAAAAAAAAAAAATCTTGTGTTGGCCCTCCACACACTCAGTGTCATTTACAGCTGTGAATTTGCATGCCATTTAAAAATACACCTCTGTATTACATAATGTGCCATTTGGAAAATGATTGCTACTTAATCTTCCGACATACATATCAAAGGGCAGTCGTTGGATCTCATACCATACCGATCTGCATGTCCCAGTTTCTGTAAGCATGTGTTATTTAAAGTCTTTGCAGAACATGTCTATGTGCCACTGCAGGCACTACAAACACCTGATTTCCAAATCAGCCTGCCAATCTGGACTTAACCTCCCATAACAGATACTCACACTGATGATGTGATTTAACAGGGAATAGAACTAATGATGCCTTTAATTACCCACCAGTTCCTTATGAGGAGTATGCCAAAAAGATTTTTGTGTTCTTCTTTTCTAGCTGTGTTGAAGTTTGAGCTACATGTGAAAAATATGATTTTTGTCATTACAACAGGGTTCTATGCACATTGGTGGAATACAATGTTTTATTCATGTCTATCTGCATGACTGCCAGTCCATTTAAGAAGCAGCTAAAAACCTACCTCTGTGAATTCTTTTCCTAGTTTTTTATATTTTATGTTAAAACACCCAAAGCTAGTTTGAGATGACATTTGCATATGGCATGTGTTTGTATAAAATAACTTTGGCTCAAATATGTGGCAGATCCTTTTCCATGGTAACAGCCAGGGGATGGCCTTCAATGCCAATGAAACTGTCAGTGGAGTAGAAAATAGTAGCTTTTACTGATCTTAAATTCTCCTAACCTCACCTGGTGTGGTAGAGCCTGGAGCATAAATGCGTGTTCATTGCTGCAGTGGCCTGGGTTCTGGTTCATCCTGTGGCCCTTTGCTGTATGTCATTTCCCTATCTCCAACTGCTGCTAGATTATAGGATTAAAAAGATCCAAGTAACTTCAGACTGAACTAAGCACGTTCTTTTATAGTGAGTTATTAAAATGTACCTTTAATTGTGTCTTGTACCCAGGCGAAAAGTAGAAGATACCAACTTACAAACATAACCATAAGAAGCAAATAAAATATACTATTTGAAAAATATGTAAAACACATGTTTTGTTTTCACGCACCAGCCAGCAGATTTAAATGTAACAGACCATGTAAGGGAAATTGATCTATCATGTTTCTAAAAGGACAGCAAAACTTTCCCTCTTGAACACTCAGCAGCAGTGGTAACTAGAGCTTGACAGCAATTAAGCTGTTGCTGTGCTCCTTTTAGCCTTTTGATTGATATTGCATGTTGTTACTGTAATACTGTACTTATGAAACTCACTCACATTAAGTACCAGTCAAAAGTTTGGACACACCTTCTCATTCAATGATCTTTCTTTCTTTTTTTTACCTTCTACATTGTAGATTAATACTGAAGACATCAAAACTATGAAGGGACACACATGGAATTATATAAAAACCATTGAATGAGAAGGTGTGTCCAAACTTTTGACTGGTAGTGTATATGCATTGCATGTGATGTCCAAATACCAGGTACAATATGCATTGTGTGATGTACAGCAGTGGCATTGTAATGGTATCAACTGAATGTGTGTGGACCTAAAATGAGACTTCAGAAGGAAATTTCATTCTCTTAATGAGACCAAGTCAAAGTGCAGCCATTAGTGTTGCCCTGAGCAATGTCCATATTGGCTGAATGGTTTAAAAAACTTTGTCTCTCTCAGTCAGTTCACTGGATTTAGAGGATGGGGGAGACGGGGCCAAGAGCAAGGAAAATGTGTGGATCTTACGTGGAACAGGTCCACATATGATCCTGAGTGAAGCAAACAGTGAAGAACAGCAGCTCTGCTATCTAACTAACAACTGTGGAGAGGATCACTGTCTTTTTGGATTCCACTAAAACCTCCCCCCTCCAACCTGGAGAGTCTGATGATAATTAATTGAATAGGAGGATGTGAAACCATTTTAAGACATTTTGGGGTCATCCTAAGTCTGAATCTGAGAAAAAGGTGAAAATACTAATGAAGCATGTTTTATTCAACAAACTGAAGTGTGTTGCACATGGGATGCTTCACCACCACTGTTTTAGCACTCAGCATTTAGCCAGACCTACCATGCATTGCGGGTGTTTGACCGAGGGCACTTGCCACTTGTTCACCAGGCTGTGGGTCAAATCAGCATCTTCTTTAACCCTTCTACAGGCCCTCATCACCTCTGCTGCAACTGCTGATTCAGCTCTCTTCATTTGTTGTGTTCTCAGACGCTATCACAACTTCATCGTGTGACTTTTGTTTTTACTCTCTTACGGTACTGGCTTGAAATATTGCAAAGTAGAATACTTGGGTTAAAAATACTTAAGAGGGAGAAACAATTTTGCACAACAATGAGAGTAAATATAACTTGTTCCACTCCTGCAAACAGTTTGCTGCCATCATAACCTTAACCCTAACACAAGAGGACGCAAAGTAGAACCCTGAGGATTTCCATACATACATACATTCAACTTTTCTCTCTTCACTCCATATCACTCATTCTCCTTTTTGTGTTTTTATATTTCCCTCCAGCTGGTGTGTCAAAAGAGGCCGGAGGAAGTCTGACATCTCTGTTGGTTCAACCAATCTCCGCCTTCCTGGCCAAGACGTTACTGTCCTCTCCATCCACAGGGCAGGGAGACATCTGTATTCCTCTAGCCATGCCTCCCAACACAGGTAATGAGTTGCTGAAGCTTAATTATCAATTTTCAGTTTTACCATTTTTTACAGGTGTGCATTAGCTAAAAAAAAAAAATGTTGGTAGATGGTATTGCCAGGGCAGCCACAGCACATGTATTTTACAGGAAACCGGGCTTCCCCTGTTTACAGTAGAGGGATCTGAGGCTGCAGATGGCTTCAGTTTTGGGCTGTTTACGTTCACCTCAGGACATAACAGGCCTTTTAGTTTGGTCTGGCAGTTGGCCATTATATACTTCAGACTCATCTTTACAGCATAAAAGCCATTGGAGTACCCCAGCTCAGTCTGGCAAGGATGCTATTTCACAAGGGCCTTTGAATCATCACTTAGATTGCTGTTCTTGAATTTAAAGTTGGGATTTCAATTTCTGTTTAAATCAGCACTTGCACACTCAAGTTCAAGTTCAGCATCATAACTGAATTGTGGGAAAAAGAATACACTTGGCCAAACCCACAGACCTGTGGATGGTAATGAATCAGGAGATGAAATGGGCTCCTTGTTATCTGTGACAGCTCAGGAGATGGATGAATACTTTGTTTGTACTTTGTTGAGCCCTGGGCTGCTTGATTTTGAAGTGTCCTGAATCAGATTCCCCCATATAAGTTTTCAAGTAGATTGCCTTCAGGATGGCTTTGTCTTTTGTATCTTAGAGATTTCTGAATGTCTTTATATTGAAGATGCGTATCTGGTAAGCCTGTAACGATACACCAAAGTCACGATTCAATTTGTATCTCAATTACTGACCCACGGTTTAATACACAGTTCCATTTTTAGGGGGTTGTGGGGGCGTCCTGACAGCTGAGGAATATTATTGTCAGGTATTGTCCCCCATCTATTAAATATGAAAGGTGGCTGAAAATCACAGGACAATGTCTGTTCTGATGATACAAGTCAGGGGTCCTGAAATATGTGTTTCTCTTCTACAATACTCATTCTTGTGCAAGACACTACATCTGAACAGCCCCCCATGCACACACACACGCACACGCTTAAACCAAGGTAGCGGCCAAAGTCACCCAGGCCTTTGCCTTAGATAGGCAGGTAACCCCTGTGAGAGTCGGGCAGACATCTGCATGTGCTTCACCTGTAAAGACAGCGCTGCTTAAAAAAATAAGAAAAAAAAGGAAGAAAAGGAGGCGCTGCTCTTTCCATCCGACAGAAGAGCTGTCACAGCAGAGCTCTGCTGCTCCTCTCTCTGTAGCCTTGTACTTTGTATAAAAAGAGTTCATCTTTGGAAGATCTAACCGCCATCTGAGCACCAATCAGCTGAGCCAAAGCACAATGGATGTGGCGCTGCACAGCTGCAACAGCTTGTATGTGCTTTCTCCCATTGGCAAGAAAAAAACATCTAACTTAATTCAGTAAACTATAAAAATGATGTTGCTACATGTGTTATTTAAGTCCGACCACCAACTGTCACAGCACTCGTGTAGTGTGTACTAACGTTGGCTGGTGTGTATTATGCGGGATAAAAACCCCACAGCAAATTTTGGGCCCTGATTAAAGAGGAACTGTGCAGGATTTTTCCCTACCATGAGCCAATCAGCTGTAATTTTAACCATGATGACAAAGGGTGCCATAACCTGTTCAAAATAGTAAAAGGGTACCCTTTAGTTTAAACCCAAACCGTGGCTAAGGCTAGCCAAACCTTAACCAGCAGTTGTGGAATGATTTTGAACATTTTTGGTTTGCACTTACTGTAAACTTTTTGATCAGTTGACTTGTTGACAATCTAAACTAAGTGACAGGATTAAATACAGCAATTTTTGTTGTGGTGGTGACATTATCATCCTTAGATTCATGTTTACTGCTACTAAATGCTGCCTTAGAAGCTCTTCTACTTTCCAAGCCACACAGTAGTGGCTCATAGAGTATTTTGGTATTGAGGTGCAAGAGCTCATGTGTGTTGACCCTTGGCACAGATAAAGAAAAGGCAATAGGCAGAAAAGTAAGCAGGCATGCCAAGATAACATTTAGTCTATACTGTATGTTATAGGCATTTGTACCTGTCGCCCAGCA